>OLMO02000301.1:10255341-10266834 GCA_900291935.2 Cassiopea xamachana | reverse complement strand
GAAAACTTTTGATGTAAAATGTGCAGTTGATAAGCCATCTTCTGCCTCGTACGAAGCAATGGAATTACGAAGCAGAAAGAATAGAAGAAAACATGATTGAATCTTCATCATTATGTAGTCCACCTTCTTAATAATTAAACTAACTTCCGTGGCCTCTAATTCATATAGAACATTGCGTAAGAAATGAAAATGAGGCTGTTAAAACCGCTTGCGAAATTTCAAGTATCAAAACATTGAATCGTGATTTCATTTTCACTTCATTTAACATAGTTAAGGAGAGACACCCTTCAGCAATGAAGCTGATTTCCAAGGGATCCTCCACTTAACTATTTACTGTAAATCGAAAAATAACGGAAAAGGTAGAAATTAAAATACAAATATCCTAAAAGCTTATTATAAGTATAAGTAATTGTAGAATTGAAAGAAAAAGATTAAAATCCTAATCAAGTTACTTATCTAAGAAAAGTACTTACTTAAAAACTGAAAGGGAGGGTGCCTGTTTAACACCAATTGCAAGGTTATTCCATAGCGTGGGTCCGCGGTAAGAAAAACTTNTGTCCATTGGAAGAAGCACACATTGGGAGCCTCAGATCCGTTGCAGTATTTCTCAAGTCTCGTGAGCTGCAATCAGAGTTTCTTTGAAAGAGGTTGCAAATATATTGAGGAGCCTGATTATTTAAAGACTTAAAGACTAACTGGTTGGACTCGAAAGAGATTAAATCAACTATTTTCATCCACCCTAGTTTCTTTATAATTGGGCTACTTGGGGCATCAAAAGCGCTGTTTGTCAGTATCCTAGCAGCTCTATTTTGCAATTTTTGCAGCTCAAAACGTGTTTGAACCACTGTATCCCCACACAGAGCAGCAATAGCGAAAATGTGGTTCAACTATGCTAAAGTATAGTGATCTTAAAGAAGACTCTGGGAGAAAGAATTTAGCGTGCTTTAGAAGACGCAACGCCTTGATACCTTAGAAGAGATTACCTTGATTTTCTCCTTCCAGTCAAAGCTATTATCTACTTGTACTCCTAATTACTTCACTTTTTGCACCACATCTATGTCCTTTTCCCTAATATAATGAAGCAGAGATTATCCACTGCAGTCCTAAGTTTTTGATGCATTGATTTCGTGCAGCTAAGCATTGACTGGGTTTTCGACACATTTAGCGATAGCTTATTTCCTTGCATTCATGAATCAAGGTGTTTGAGATAATCATTTATGGTTTGATTAAGTTGAGAAATATCTTGAGTTTGCAAGATAAGGCTTGTGTCATCAGCGTACATGGAGACTGTGGAGGCATTAACAACTTTTGGAAGGTCGTTAATGTCAATTAAAAATAGCAGTGGTCCTAAGCAAGACCCTTGCGGAACACCTAATGCAATGTTGCCAATTTCAGAGTCAAAGCCTCTAACTCTACAGCACTGTTTACGATCCTGGCAATTTTCTATTTATCTGGGAAATGACATGATTGTACAGAGGTGTTAAACAAAAGAAAAAGAGAGTTTTTGATATAGGGAAAAACCAATTTCGAAAAGTAGCTGGAAATGTTATAACTCCCAATACTTTTGGACAATTTCAATTTACCAATTGCTTCACTAACGTTTTGTGCTTGGATTGAACTAAAGACAAAAGCACACTTTAGTGGATTGATATCATATTCAGCTGAAAGTAGAGGATTAGGGCATTTATCAATTTTACCTGCGAGGTCTCTTCCAACAGAACAGAAATATTTGTTCATAACACTGGAGATCCCTTGCTTAGTGGCAATTTCAGTGCCCTTATCAGTTATTAGATCAATATTAGTAGATTTTGATCTCTTATTTAATAATTGTTTGATTGTCCTCCAAGCTTCTTCCATGTTACCGTCCGTTTGGATGATTTTTTCCGAGAAATACTGTCTTTTAAGATTGATATTCATTCTATTAACCTTGTTTCGAATTTTTCTGTAGGACTCCGTAAGAGGAGGGGAATCGTGTTTAAATGCTACTTTTTTCAATTTATCTCTCTCCCTGATGAGCCCCCTGAAATCCTTGTTAATCCATGGACAATATTTTTCAGAAATCAGCATTGACTTAATTGGAGCATGTTTGTCAATAGTCATTGAAAAAAGATTGGACCAGTTATCAACAAGCATATTTATGTCAATAGGTCTGCTTACTATTCCATCCCAATTTATTTGAAGCAAATCAGTGAGAAAAGCAGTTGCATCAAAGTTTTTCATGGACCTCGTTTTGATCACTTTGTGATCTTTCCTACTTGCTCCATTCAACTTCCTAAGACAATATATACTCATACATAAGCCTCTAAGTGGCTTTTGAGATTGGAGAGATAGTCCTCCTTCAAAGATCAAGCCGATAAGAGGGAAAATATCACCACATCAGTGCTGTGAGTTTGCCATGCAAGGTCAAGATATATTGGACGCATATATCTCGCCCCCTGCCTCCCTTCTCGTTGGCCCTGGCTGCACGAAGAGGGAAAAGACTATGAAGCTGTAAAAAGACTCCACAAAGGCACAGAGAACTTTGCAATATATGTACCTCAAAGAGTTTATTTAAAACTGGTGGATTTATTAGAAAGTTGTAATTTGCTTAGTATTTCTGCCTACTGTCTTACATTTCTACTCATCAAGGCCTGAAATAAACATACAGTTGTCGCACTTCGTGCAGCTGTAAATAAAAACTGTTCATTTCGTACTTAACGAAAATCCTTTCTTGTAAATAGGTTACCCATTTGCCACTATTAGTTGTCTTGGAAATTGAAGTAGTCGTCTTTGAAAGAAAAATCAATGGGGAGAAATGGGACACTCTGGTTAGTTTCTTCTTGTTCATAAGTGTCCTTCGATAAGCCTGTCCAAAAAACTAATAAATCTACCAGTCTATTTTCGAAGAAGTTTGAGCTAGGTGAATATGGTGAGAAGGCGTTTCCTACACTTTCCAACAGTCTAATGGGTGTGGTAAGCAAGTACTTTCAGGGGGGCTTCGCCCCCAGACCCCTTTTCCTCCTATTTTTTCTCAGAGTTTTTACCTTTGCAAACATAAATGCATATTACTAGGCCATACCACTTTTTACTTGGCCCTTTTACTGTATGGTGTAACAAAATAATTCTGAGGGAACTATCAGACACAGGATCAGCATGGAATGCAAACTGGGGTTTGCAAAAACAGTGGCATTGGAAGATCATGTTAAATTATGCATTGACATACATATACACTTAGAAACTTTCATAGTGCTCAAAAATCAAGTATTGAACTTTCTTATCTGTTTGAGTAGTCGAGTGCCATTATCTTCTAAAAATATAGCTTTATTCATTTTTGGATACAACCTTTACTTTTAGATTAACTTTTGGCTTTTAGTTTCTCTCATGCTCATTACATAAGTCCAAGAACTATGCCCACTTTTGTAACATAAGTGTGCGTCCGTCGACATATCTTATTATTGGCTCTGTTACACATCTTGGGTTGTTGTAGTCAAACGGAGCCCGAGACAAAAAATTTAAGCCAGTCCGCCCCTGCTTCCAATAGTCCAGCGTATTCATTTTTCCCTACCAAGCGTAGCAATTTACACGTATGTCTCACTATTTCCATGTTACTCAATGTCCTTAACTTCATTTTCAGTGAACTTCGGCAGCCTTGAGAGAAGAAAATGTAAATTGGCCAAAGTCTACTACCGTATTTTCTCGAATAGAAGCCGCACTCATATAAGAGCCGCAATTTTGACGAAAGACAATTTTAAAGCCGCCCTCAACTAGAAGCCACGTTTAGGAACAATAATGGAGTAGCCGCCCTCAACACTTTCTTAACACTTTTTGTCAGTTTCTGCCATTGCGATTACACTAAAAAGTTTCAAAAGCTAACAAATTTCCAATTCAAATACTTTACGCAGTTTTAAGCAATTCGGATGCAGTGTAGTGGATAAACGAATGCATGGCAATGACTGAAAAAGTGAATAAAAGCCACCATAGAATGCAAGCCGCGCTCAAATAGAAGTCGCAATTTCACAAAAAAACTAAGAGAAGCCGCAGCTTCTATTCGAGAAAATACGGTATAGTGAAAAGTGCGGCTGTGCCTATATGAAGATGTAGGCATTTCTTCCCAACTTTAATAGGCAAGTCATTAATTCATTGCATCCCTGTTTTTGCACATATAAACCCCTATTTTAGCTCGTTTGCATATCAAAATGTGTACTGTTGACATGAAACAACCCAAAGTGAAAGCGAAATAGCAAACTGAACGCAATTAAAAGTTGTACATATTTTGAGGAGCTTTACTTCAGAAAGATTGGCAAGGCCAATTTTGATCTGGGGAGGCTTGCATTTTTGCCGGATGCTTGCAATCCATCATGTGCAACCCCAAAATTCTGAAATCTTTTGATGCTTCAATTCTTCGCCGAACAATTGTTTAATTTTCTTTGTGCGTAAGGGCCCATATTCTTTGAGAGCTTCAAACATTCAGTTTGGCCAGTGTGCAATCGAAATGAAGTACGCTTCAGGTGCTTTAGTTCTTTATCTCAATACGAGCTCTGAGTAAAAACGCTCATTGCTTGAAAATAAAAGGAGAGAGTACTGCAGGCAAGGCAAGATATATACTGTTCTGCATTCCTATGATATTGTACTGTATATGACATGAATTTCTATATAATAGTCATACGTCTAATTTACAAGATTTCACGATAAAATTTTAAATAAAAATCATTTACCATGCGACAGAACTAACAAAAGAAAATACTACTTATGAAAAAATAAGTGCTAGAAACAGGTAAAACTATGATAAATAGTTTATTCCATAAAAAAGCAAGATTGCGGGTTCGGAACTGTATCTTGCCTGGGTACTAGTGTATTTTTCCCCGATAAACATAACCAGTTCACAGGTGTAGGGAGACGAGAGAAGCGCATGTCTTGTAATCATAGAAAGACTCTTCATAGCGTAGTTACTCAGGTGAAGCGCATTTGAGGACATGGAACAATGTTCGAAGCTGATTGATAACCACACCAAATGATAAGTTCTAAACTGGTCCTAGCAATTGCAATGCTGTCCACTTCAAAGCGTGCAAAAATAATCTCCCTACAATGACATTCTAATTCAATTCGCAGTTTACATGGTTTTTTATAAGAAACCTAGCCCAAGGCCTAGTACTAAAGTTTTTGTCAAAATAGTTGTTCTAAAAGGTTCTTAAAAGTTTCTTAATTTAGCGAACTAAATTGCTATGAAAGAATACGCAGTACGTGACTGTAGCAAACTGTTTGGCTTATAACAAACACAATGTGTCAGTACGAGTTTAAATCTAAAGCAATGTCATGTTCACATTGTTCTGGTATAGTTTTAAGTAGAACAAGGTAAAGCTTTCAATGAGCTATATGTCTAAAGTTTTTTTAGCTCTTTCCTTGTAGTTCTAAAAGTTTGTTAAATTTTAGGCTGTCTAGTACTAGGTTGCTTATAAAGTGGTTTCTTATAAAAACCGTGTATATTACGCTGATGCTGAACTGGAAAAACAATTGTAGCTACATAAACCCATGGGTAGTACATTGAAAAGAAAGCATATTCAAGAAGGTATGAAATACTTTTTGTAGAGGCCAGCGAGTAAGCTTGGTTTCTAATTAGAGATATATACGGCTACATACAATCATACAATTCTAAGTCACANAATGCCAAGCAGGATACATACATGTATGGACAGGGTGTCAAAAAGCATACGATATACGAAGTGGATAATAGTAAAGGGTCATTCAAATTATTCAGAAAGAGTGAAGAATACTGTAAAGGTTATGGTTTTAAGATAAAATTCTTTCATGATGATGTTTCTCTATGGAGTTCCAAAACTGTTGATGAAAATCAGAAAACTGCATTAGCACAAAGCCGCCAAAATTTTGGTGGTGAGATAACGTCCATGGTTTAAAGCTTTGAAAGAAATCGGTGAAATGACAAAATCGTTGTCACAAATCGAGTACACCCAATTTCAAAATAACTCCGTACAAGAAAACTAGCGACACAAAAGCTATGCAACTGAAAATAGGAAGATACGAAAACTTACACTTTTTGCAATTTTAGCGATAATGATTACCCGTTGTAGTTGAAAAGCAAAAAGAACATTGTGAATTGAATAGCTATTTATATCTTCCTATGAAACATGTTACTAATCTTTTCAATGATCTGGAACACTGTGTGTCACCCAGGCCTTTTCGTTATAGGCGGGCGACCGCCCTCGACCACGAGCAAACGCACTTGAAAATCTATTTACATGAGCGGTTGACCGCCCTCGCAAAAACCTGATTTAGCTCCCAACACTTATTACTCAGGACACAGCCGCACGTCAAATACTTTATGTGCATTGAACAGTGAGCTCTAGGGACGTTAAAGCTGCTTTTAGCTTTTGCTTTGTTAGCTCTCCGTCTTCATTTCTTTTGTCACCGAGTTTTAGTTTAATTCCATCAGGTTGGGGCAGTGCTAGAAGTGTACTAATGTGATATCCTGAAATTTATAGCACTTTCCGTCTTGTTCATGCGGCATGTATCTTTCCAATATCGAAATCTACCTCTATTCTGGATATTTTGCTTACAAGATAGCGACAGTCACGCTCTTTCTAAAAAAAGATAAAGAATTTGCTACCAGACCCATAACAAGTATGTTCTTGACACTGATGAGGGAGGTGCCTACAAAGCAAACACTTTTATCGCCCAATCACCTCCCTACGCTGGCGATGTACCACCCTCAGGACAATTTTTTATTTTTTCATGAAGAGGTCTGGCTTCATCAGAAGCGCAAGCAACTGTCTACTCAGTGGCGTAACAGAGATACTTGGGGCCATTAGGAATTCTGAAAGATTGGCGCTCCATGTTAATTTTACCTCTACATATTACAAAATACTTGTCTTATGAAAGCCTCTGAGGGGCCCCTTAGGAGTTGTCATAAACCCCAACCAACGTCGAGTGCGCCACTGTGTCCACTCCAGGTAAAAACAATAAAAGTCTAAAAATGAAAGTCGTTACAAAAAGTTGCGTTACATATATGTATACGTTCACTAATCACAATTATGAAATTTTGAAGCTTTGATGGTCCAGGGTATAAATAACGTCATACAAAATTACTATGAAGAACATCTTTTGGCTACTACCAAATCCCAGAAACGTGGAAACAGGCAAACACATTTTATCCACGACTCGCTTCAAGGAGCTCATTGTCATTGCAAGCCTGACGCAACTAGGCTGCGTTAGCATCTCTGAAGTATCATTTGGAAATCTGCGAATTCTGAAAGGAATCAAGGTGGAACAGCTGCCCACAGCCATCAACAAGGAGCCAACACGGTTCATTTCAAAAAGGAAGGCAACTATAGGTGCTGTCTATTGTACAACTTGTAATAAGGAGCTAATGCAAGTCCAATTCACGTATTCTCTACACAACAAAAATAGGTCTCTTGATACATGTACAGTCATTACCATCGGCTTCCAAACGGGGCACATACGGATCGGCAAAATAATGTGCGATCGCTATCAGTCACACTCACAAAATGAATTTCCCCTTTGCAAACGAGGCATTAGGAAATATCTTGTTACTACACTTGAACGTAATGTTCGCTCATTTCTTTCCGTTCTTCATTGCTCTTTGTACAAAGTCAATAGCAGCGCTAGCAGGCTGCGCTGCGTCAAGTTCTGCAAATACCAAACACTCGTGTTCCAGAGGGTTCTGTGGTTTGCGTACAACGATACCAAAACATCTAAAAAGGAAGTGCGGAAAACTAGTATCACCCGAATGACAAAAATAAAACATTCTCATCACAGCTATCACAAAAATGCAAAGCTGCAAGTCAAAAGAAAAACATGCAATTTCAACTTATAACCAACAAAGCAAACGAATAACACCGAGTGAAAAGAAGAAGTTGTTCTTGACAAAATACGAAGCAAGAATATTGAGATACTTACGCTGCTTCGTGCATCACTTCTGGCATTATCATTTTCAAATTATATCTGAAATAGAGACGGTAAAAAGCTATAACAGGCCACTGTACGACGATGGGAATTCGGAGAGACATTATATGGGGGGAAATATGACAATGAAGACAAAGTGCATGCCATCTCTAATTACCAACGAAATAGTTCTCCAAGGTAGTAGAGCTCTACGAAACTTTTAAAACTCATCAAAAGGATGCCTCTGTCCAAACTGAGCATCAGTTATCAAACATTTTAGCATGGTTCTTAATATGGCACAGAAACCAGACGAAACCATGCAATTATCAATAAAACAACGCTTTTCTCCCAATCCCTCATTTCATATCAACCTTTTCTTTTCCGGACTGGGGAGTACAGAGATGCTTGTGATCGAAAAGAGTTTACCAAATACTAAATATTTTTCTGAAGTCTGATATGAAAGTAAACTAAGCCAGTCTTTTTTGTTGGTCCATTTTGTGCTTGAGCTTTATATACAGATGTGCCTGCCAAATCAGAGAAGATATTGTCCCTGATATATCCCTGATTTTTCCTTAACTTCCACTTCGCTTTCCTTGTGCTAAAATAGGTCCTGAGCAAATACCACATACTAAGCTTTTCACAATACAAGGCTATGTAAACAGAACTTCGCTTATTTGAGCAAAGAAACATGCTTTAATTTAATCATAAAAAGAGGGACCAACAACTTCATCATATGTAGACTTCATTTTCCTGTCATTTTTTCAGCATACTTGAACCAGTCGAATTAAAGTTAGGGAAATGTATTTGCCTAAAAATTATAAGTTTTCAGCAAAACACATTACCCTGACTTCCCTGAATCTCCCGACTTGACAGACACCTCGATAAAACATAATTTGGAAAGAAGCAATTAACAAAGACACTCATGTATACAAAATTTCTCTGATACTGTAAAATTATACACACCTTCTACCACGTGGATCCAGCATGCAACACAAGACGTCTTTCATTATAAAGTGTTTTCTGAAAAATATCCTGAAAGAAAACAGCCGTAAGGGTAAACGTCAAGACACTAAACATGTATCTGCAGAATATTATCATTTATATGAATCTGATTCCTAGAATGGCTTTGTTGGGCGGATATAAAGTGTAATGACATATTTGCACAAAATCTGAAACCAGCATGACGAGCAGACTACTTGCTTTTACTGTAAAATGATTCTTCCAGCCGCCCAAAATTCTTCTAGCAAGGCAATTTCATACGTTTCTCTTTACTCTCAGCTGAGCAAGCATTATCCTCAGCCGCGAAGAAGTACTATCCAAGCTCCTAGCAGTTGTGCAATTTCTAGGCCACGAAACAAATCCCCTAAGCATTATTCAAAATTTCCAATTTTGAACTGGCATATAGACAACAGGCATATAGACAATTCCAACTGGCATATAGGCAACAGTTGATCACAGTAATTCTGCGAAAAGCAAGTCTTTGTTCAAGATTGCTAACTGAATGACCAATGACTACCAAAATCAAAAGATACCTTCTTTCATAATCTGTTAAGGTTATTCCTTCTTGATTGACTTTGATGCCTACTGTAGTTGATTTTACGTTGAAACTAGTCGATAGCACTTTGTTGATTGCATACTTGATGGCTCCATCACCACTCAAACCTTCAACTTCAATGCTCGCCAAGTAAACTAAATCGCAAGCTGAAAAGAAAGAACATACGCAGAATAGAAACTCAATCAGGAAACTGGAACTAGGAGTATCTCAAAGGATCAATACTTCTCAAAGGTTCTGGAGAATGGTACGCCTCTTCAATCAACATTTAAATTTAATCAACCTTCACTAGAAAAGGCTACCTGATCTTTGAAGCTGAAAATGTCTCTTCTCAAAACCCATGATAGATAGGGGGCAAATTGACACACTGGGTGCGGTTGCAGGAATGCATTGGTCCTGTATAACATTTTTGCATTTCTAAAATACGATGTTATGTCATTTTCAAACGTTGCACGGACCGACTTCTATCTAAGAAAGATCCAATTGACTATCTTCAGGGGTGGGTGGGGGGGGGAAGTGTCGCAGTCTCACACTAAATTATGTGGACCATTCAATGTTACCTAGCATGCAATCCCACTAGGACAATATAGAAACTTTTTAAAATCCAAGAACTGTTTGCAAATTTCTGAAGAGTAAAACAATCAATATTTAAACAGCCGTTTGGGAAAGTTTCCTTATCTGAATCACGCGAAAGCGAACTCACCAGCTCCCCGCTTCAAGAGTTGCTCCTCAGTAAGGCCATCCACACTGTCAGAGTTTTCAATGTCTAAAAATAGATACAGCTTTTTATCAGAAAAACCCACATCAACAAAATAACTCAACTTGCATGTCGCTGGTTATAATCAGAAGTTCAATTGATACAAGAAAAGCATATAGGCACGCAAAAGTTCGAAAATATTGATTTCATTCATCAAACATAATCATCTACTGTGCCAAAACTTTAAGCAGTTGTGCTACAATACTACTATCCAGACTAAGTTGGTTTGCTTTAAGTTGATACAGTAAGAAGCAAAGATTATCAACTGATGAGTTCAACAAACTAGTAGAAACACGAATCACTATAACTGAAATCTTCCAGAAAAATCAAAGCTAGCCCTTAACAACAGAATAAAACTAATTCTTCTTCACAGAGAAACAGTTGCACAGCTTACCTTCTGATGGTAGAACAAGTTCGATTGGTAATGCCATTTTGGTTACCGAATGTTGAAATATCAACGCAACTAAACTTGGAAATGCAGGTTCATTATTGTTTCCTTTTAACCGTACTCCTTGTTTGCAGGGCTCTATCAGGAAATGACGAACAAGCTCGTTTTCCAAATTGACTTTCGCTGAAAGAAATACAAGGTTCCTGGTTACTAATCAAGTCAAAAAATGCTTGCAACAAGGCAGAATTTATGAGCATTAGCATTTCTGTGCAAGAGATATCCGTACAGTGCATATCAAAATGACCTCATTCATGTTCTGCCTCCTTTGCACAACTATTCGTAGTTCAATGTGCATAAATCTGTACTAACAGTTGACTATCAATGATACCCAAAAAGCAGGTGCTCCACTAGGAATTTTCGAGGACGGGGGTCTAATCAACGAATAAGGACACACTAAAATGTTTCAAAGAAGACACGGCCTTCGAATACTTTTTTGCAGATTCATAAGTGGAGGAAATACTGTGGGAGGCTCACTGATTCACCGCTCTAAAGGCCAATGATTGTTATTGCTATTTCTTGTCACGGCAGAGATGGGAAAACATGACGACTGGGGCCAAGTCCCCTGGAAAATATTGGAACTACGCTCTTTCCATGCTAGAGAAACTCCCTTTTTGATTAGTGAGGACAAATTTCGTTCTTTTGCTGAAAAGGGTAGGGGTCTAGACACCCAGAGACCCTCCCCTAGTTGCGCACCCGCTAGGGCCTAATATGGATGCCTCTCGGTTGCACTGCCAAAGCAAGATTACAGACCACAACCATCAAGGCATATAAATAGTTATATATATATATATTTATATATATATAGTTATATATATATATATTTATATATATACACACATA
>OLMO02000301.1:10234827-10245547 GCA_900291935.2 Cassiopea xamachana | reverse complement strand
CGTTTGGATTTGATTCTACTTGTGACTTACAAAACTGGGACTCTTTTCTGTTACTAAATGAAAGTATAAAATAATACACGTTTTTTATAAGAAACCTAGTTCCTGGCCCAATACTAAAGTTCTTGATTTTTGGCCACATTTTAATTCTAAAGTTTCTTAAAATGTACTTAATTTAGTGAACTAAAATGCAGTGAACTAAAATGCAGTGAAAGCGTACGCAGAATGTGAACGATTTGCCCTATAAAAAAGAAAATGTGGCAGTACGAGTTAAACTTAGCCTCTAAAGCAATGTCATATTCAAATTTTTTGGTACAGTTGTACATTTTAACGGGGTAACGATTTCAATGTGCTATTTATCTGAAGTTCCTTAGCTGTTTCCTTGTAGTTCTAAAAGTTTCTTAAATTTTAGGCTGTCTAGTGATAGGTTGCTAATAAAGTAGTTTCTTATAAAAAAGACACGTGCAAAGCGTGAATCGAACATTCTCGACATAATAATGTACGGTAGATACTACCAGGAAAAGCCGAGACACTTAGGAGTGAAGCCTTAAACTCAGCGGCGTTCATGTCATTAAAATCTTGTAAACATTCTTTTGCTGGTTGGAGTTAGGAGGGTTCCTACCGGCTGCAATTACTATATGACTTGTGAAAGGCCACGGCTGTCAGAATGCGTCCCTGGATGCCTGGAACATAGGGAAAAAATATGGGAGGATGTGAAGTTTCGGGCCGAACCTTCCTAATCTGGTCCTAGCAGATAGTAACCTACTGTGATAAAATAGAAAAAATGGGAGAAAAAAACGGAAATACAGTCTTATCCTAAACTGATGAAATGGCACCACGAAAATCAGTGCAAATTAAATAGGCCGTAAGGTGATCGTCTGCAAAAGTCGTCCATTGACTGTCATTATGCAAACCATGAAAAGCCTGAATTGATCAGCAATTTTCAAGAGCTAATGAGCTTCCTGGATACAAATCGTGTTTTAAAAATGGCATTTGGAAAACAAAAATGAAGCCGAGAGGAGGAAGCAAAACAGATTTCAGTGATAAAAGGCAAGACGAGACCCAAATTAACTTTATCAGACGATTTTTCCATAGATTGATAACTGGATTAACAGGCACTCAGTCAAATACATGCATTTCGAAGCAATGCTATCAACACGTTGGGTTGGGCACGAAATTAAGCTATTCAGAAAGGAATCTGTCAGCTTTATATTTGCTTCCGATTGGGTGGTTTCTCCTAAATGTTCACATATTCTGGGATTGGTACCGAAGAGAAATGACTTTTTTTGTCTAAAAACTCACTCTAATCCACCTTGAGATGAGATTGTTCTGCAATGTAATTATACGACCTTGTTCTATTAGAGAATTTTCGTCACCCAGCCAATACCGTCTGGGTAACACCCCTCTGTATATAATGTACAATCCCTAGTGTAGCTCTTGCGCAAAGTTTAATCATGCTCGATATCATGACAAATACTTATAACTCAGCACAAAAATGCATGTTCACAGCTGTAAACACCAGGATAAATCAAGTCTCCAATAAGTAAACCAACGCTGCTTACGAATAAAGAAAGACCAGCAAATGAATTAACTCAAAGTTAAGTTAAAATAAATGAATATGGCAGCATGTGCATTTTATTTCAGTATGTTTGACCCAGGAACGTGCACTATACGACAGATTTGTTGCAATCAGTTGTGGCTGATAGCAAAGATAAGAGGTTCATTGTCTGATAAAATAGAAATGATCGCAAGACGTTCTATTACCTTTCATTTACCATACTGCCTTCAGTGACACTTATTTGCAGCTCCCTGAATAGCCCCCAAATATCGCGACGCATATTCGATCGGACTGGTTGTTCGTCTTCAGTGAGAACCATTTCTTTAACTGCAAAAATGCTCTCCTAAGCCTTTTTTTGTTATTTAGATACAATCTAGCGATGTTACACCAATGATATTAAATGATTGCCAAAGCTTTATCTATAGCTCACAAAGCGTCTTTTCTTGATTTCAACTCTCTGATCTATACTCCTAAGCGATGCAAATAATCTCGAGATATGAGTAAAGTCTTGATCATTCTTGTTTTATTTGTACAACACGTCACGCCGCCTTTTATATTTAGCGGAAACTCACCAGAACGCAGGATTGATACCCCCAGCGTTCAGCGGTATTCGCTCACAATCAATCAATCGTTGCATAGCTTTATTTCATAACCTGCTCTCATTCAAACTGATAAGGGCGGGAAATTAAACACGAAAGCAATAGAACAGATCGTTCAGTGTTACGTCATTTACTAACAAGGCCAATATAAATACTGTATTGGAATAATTGTTTTCCAAGTATAAAAAACTCTTCCACGCAATTTCCTTTAAATCTTAGAAACCAGGCTTTAGCTCAAAAAAGACGTAGAGTTTCATGATCTATGCTGCTAATCTCCCTTTTGAGAAAAAGACCAACAAGACAAAGAATTTTTGACATGGAACTAAAAGGATCTTTGACATAAGAGTGTAGAGTGGATAATATAAGGTTATAGGATCCTCATTCCTTGGTAAGTAAATATCAGTGTTGCCAGACTTGGGATTCTATCCCAAGATCTTGGGAATTTTTGACGTCTGTGGGATTTTTCTTGGGATTTAACTTTCCTTAAAAATCTTGAGATAAATCTTGGGAATTATGGACAATGTTCCGCATGATTTTTAGTCAATATCTTTAAGTAAGTAGGAAACTTTTCAAGTTTTTATTGTCACTGCTTGTTTACAACTATCCCAACCAGTCCAACCACACAAAAGTATACACTCATTTTGCTAAGAAAAATTTTTCAGAACACGAGCCTGAAATTTGGTGGAAAAGTAAGGACAAACTAAGAAAGGCTGGGCCTGAAAACGTGTTGTAAAATGTAGTTTTGGAAAATGATACAAAGTTTTCCACTAACAAATGGACATGAAACGTCCTTTCCTTGTTTAAATGAGGAGAACTGACAGCCTTGACGCTTTTTTCTTTGATTTTCGCAAATTAGTTGCTCTTAGTGAAACTAGATCTGTGCTAAAATTGTCTATTTATAATTGTTTATACACTTTTTCAAACATTAATATTCAAGAGAGATCATCTTGGTTGTAACATTTGGCTCTCAATCAATCAAAACATCCAATGTTGTCTTGTAGATTGTCTTTCTATGTATTTCTAAATTGCCTAGAAGCTACTACTTTAAGAGCAAATTAAGAACAACTCATCTTCAAAATTTGGGAAAAATTAAGAAGAGCCAGCCTGAACCTCCATTCTACTGGTTCTTACAAAAAGGGTGCATGAAGCAAGTACGCAAGGCCATCTTTTCTATGTAAAATGGGCATACCGTTGTATTCAAAAAGGGTATTTCTCTAAGACAAGGCGTGGGGTTCTAAAAATTTGCTCAGAGGGCAATCCACCCTTACTCACATTCTGTCAGTCGGTTATTTGAGCTTCCATTACTCTACTGTATTTGGCCCTACAGCCATGCAAGTACGTATAGTCACATATGATTAATATAATTAATAGTAAAAGTTGATATGGATAAATGGCGTTATTACTAACAGGTGAACTTTGGGAATTTTATTTTTGAAAAAAATTGATATTGGAATTTTTCAAATCTCAGCTTGAGAATTTATGGAATTTCAATCTGGCAACCCTGATAGATATACTCTTGGACTTAATTCTTTTTACTCTTTTTATATTCCTTTCATTCTTTTTACATTCTTTTTATAGGAATAGCTAATTATTTCTCCAAGCCTCGATATTCTCAAATTTCTCTGATTCTGAGCCTAGGATTATTTATAAATCAGTCCAAAGTGTAACTTTGCCTGAAAAACGAAGGAATACAGTCAAATCTTGATTACGTTTAATTCATCACAAAGCTAGAGTGCAAACGAACAAGAGCTATTGCATCGATTGTGTAAACTTTAATCTGTAAGTCCCATAAATTAATAGAAATAAGATAATACAGCTTGACATGGTCCCCACGCTCTTCTACGCAAAAAATAAGGATTTCAAGTAGAAAGAGAATTTTTAGTAGTGGTACAAGCGAATTTAGCTCAATTACGACAAACATCCAACAAAGTAAGGAGAACCTTAGCTGGTTNTCTCATGCTAGTTCTACTTTTTGAGCCAACTAAGTACACAAGATCAACTGTTCAAACTATTTCTTCACACAATACCCTATTGCAAGACAAAAAATCTTATCTTTTCAACAAGAACCTTTTTGAGATCAACAGCCTTTAAAGTCTCCAAACTCAATCCTCCTTTTGCAAAAACATCACAATTGCTATTGAGCACCATATTTTCTAAGGAGATTTAAGATATCGAATAAGTCGATATTAATTAAGGTATTATAAGAAGGACTCCTAAGGATGTTTTCTTTCTTTAAGGGTTTTCATGGATTTTAAGGAAGCGTGGGAAGCCTGACTAGCATTGAACCTTCATAAATAGGCTGATGTTTTCTCAGAATACAGCAATTCTAGTATCAATACTGGTTTGTGCTAATCCTTTGACAGATGACGTAACAAATGTCGACTGGTGAATACAACAAATATATGCATCCATATATAAATATATTACCTGGGGCATAGGTGTAGTGCGAAACTCACCGTTAACAGGAATTACACACATTCTTGTCCTTCTTATCTAACTGTGGAATTTTAAGCTGTTTCAAAAATGGCGTCCATCACGACAGATTCTCATGCAATGCAGCATTCACAAGAAATATCCAGAAAATATCAGTGTGCGCTAAAAGTACCAAATGCTCATTGCAAAGTAAAGGAGCACGAACTGGATAATACAAATGATTTGCCTTACAAAATCAGTCTACAACCAGTCTAGCAATAGAACCCCTGAAATTTAAGAAACATTTAGAACTAAAAGGACAGAGCTAAGAAACTTAAAACAAATAGGGCATTGAAATTGTTACCTGCTTCAACATATGTATCAAAACAATGTGAACATGATATTGCTTTCGATTTTAGCTCGCACGGACGTACACGTTTTTTTTTAAATAAGAAAATCATTATTTTGCCTGAGCCTCAATTTTCTTAACATTTCCCGAAATTGAGCCTGAGATNTTTTCTTAAGTTTTTCTTAACTTTTACTGAAATAAACTGGCTAGAGTGGTCTACACTTTCGTTAATAATATTGCATACATGAATTTAAATCCTTTCTTTAACATCTTGAATGCAATAACGACGAAATACCAATTTTTGCCTGTAAAAACACTTAATTTTTGGAAATTGAGCCTCGTGATTTTCTTACGATTTTCTTAAGATTTTGACGATTTGAGCCTCATTTTCTTATAAACTTTTTTCTTATAAAAAAACGTGTATTTTGTCTGTTATAATGCTATTAGTTCGCTACATTCATGTTTTGTTTTCATTTTCACTGTAATCTAGTACGTTAAATTAAGAGACTTCTAAGAAGCCTTTAGAACTAAAATGTGGCAAAAAACTAGGAAACTTTTGCTACTAGGCCTTGATCCAGGTTTCTTATAAAAAAGACGTGAATTTTACTCAAACTTGCCAACCAAAGTTTAGTGAACTGTATTGCAAAGGAGAGGGTGGGACCATTAACTACCTGTAGGGGAGGGGCGGAGACATTTTCGTATATTTGATGGTATTTTCACCCTCCCAGATTTATGTAAAAACTTAGATCCCCCTGATACACTTTAGAAGAAACTCCACACCCCTTCTTTTAAATTTTGTATTTTTCACTCCCTTTTTAAGTGGGTAAAATCTTGACGCTCCTTCTAGATGTCTTCCAGCCCCTCCCATGGAAAATGTAATGAGTAATGAAAGTGCATGTATGGGGCCTGTCTTTGCGAAACAGGTCAAAGTCAAATCGTGAGCATCAATTCAAAGACTGTGAAACATGAGTGATTTTATGTACGACCAAATGCTGAGAGTGAATGTAATGTACACAATATACACTTGTTTTTATAAGAACCAGTAAAATTAAGTCAGGCTGGCTGTTTTCAATTTGCCCCAAATTTTGAGGCTGAGTTGTTTCTTAATTTGATCTTAAATTAGAAGCGTGTAGGCCATTTAGAAATACATAGAAAAACAATATACAAAACAATATTGGCAGTATTGATTGATTGAGAGCCAAATGTTACAACCTAGATGATCTCTCTTGCATATTGATGTTTTTATTAAGAAAAGTTTATAGACAATTATGAAAAGACGATGTTAGCACAGTATCTAGTTTCTCAAAGAGCAACTAATATGCGAAAAAATACCATGGCTTTCATTTCTCTTCAGGTGAACAAGAAAAGGACACTTCATGTCAATTTGTTATTGGCAAGCTTCTGCATCGTTTTCCAAAAATACATTTTACGACAAGGCTTCAGGATCAGCCTTGTTCTTAATTTTCCACCTAATTTCAGGCTCGTGTTCTTATAAAATAAAACTGTTCATATAAAAAAAGAGTGTGAAGTTTGTGACCTAAAGCAATACACCAGCTTTACACAGGAAAAACAACATTGACCCAAAGTCATTGGGTGTGATCGTAAGGTATTGAACATAACTGCACTTGCCTAAGCATTGCCTGAGTCATCAATGTCTAGTAGACAATGTTTATTCTTGGCGGTAAACGTAATACATAGTATATTGGATATTCATAACTTATATGACTATAAAGCTTGTATTCATTAAAACAATGTTTGACAACCAATAGCTAGCTAGTCTAGGGCAATAGATACTACAGTTGAGATTCGATAAGTCGTCGTCTGTCCGATAACTCGAACATTTGTAAACTAGAAAGGCTTTTTGTTCCATCAGCTTAGGTCTATAGTACCTAAACTGTCCTATAACCTCGAACATTCGTTATCTCGCACAAAATTATATTTCTCTTGGGGGTGCGATCATTTTCAGTATAATATTCTTCAATTTGATGAATAAGAAAATGTAAAGACCTATAAGCTACCGTGGCTGTCTCTTTTCTAACAAGATTTCATTGCATCTATATACAGCTACACAACTATCTGCCGGGTTTTGATTTATAGATAAAACTAAGCTTGGGTCCTCCGAATATCTTCGAATGGTTTGAACAAAGATTTTAATATATTCTTCTTCCACAACTCAAATAGCGGGGGGGGAAGGTCGAATAACTTTTGGGAAATCATTGGGGGAACTGCTAATGTTTCCGATTATTGGACACTCGGTTCCTACGTACATATATCCTTTGCACTACAAACAAAATCCTTTTCAAAATTAGCATCCAAAATTAGGTTTGGACTCCAAAAGTGACGAAATAATGACAATAAATTTGTGCAATGATACTCTCGGGGAAAGTTGTACGCAATGTACACTTCCTTAATTGCCATGACATAGCGATAACCACAAATGGAATCACATTGGCCCGATTTGAATTACGAAATTTAAGTGATGAACATAAGCAGCCGAGCCAGGAAATCTCAATTGATTTCACAGATGTAGGTGTGTCTAAAGAGGTATAAAGGAAAATTAAATACCCTTAAGGATTATCAATTCACATCGTACTTTATAAAAGGATTCGACATTTATCAGTTGCAAACTAATTGCGAAACGTTTATCTCAGCAAGCAAATTGCCGGCATTACAGAGGACACATTTTTGAAGTCTCCTTTTCTATGATCCAATTCAATAACGGTTTGAAAATAGATTTACTGAAGTCTCCTCTTCTATGATCCAATTCAATAATGGTTTGAAAATAGATATACCACGCAAAGCTATTTCCAGTCGGTTTAATCGAATGTTAAGAACTATTCAGGAAATCCTCAACTCAAACGGTATTGGCCAAAAGGGGAATACTGCAAGGGCAGGCTGGCCATTAGAAAAATTTCTTAAAAGGATTCTGAACAGACACGATAGTATACAAATGTCAATTAGTGGAAATTGGATATATAGTTCGGGAACCGGTTCGGTAATTACCCATTGAATTGATATGGGTTTTCGACTTCGCATACAAACTTTTCAAGTACAATTCTAATCATGAAAGTACTGGTGCTCTAAGTGTAAGGGGCGCCAAAAAGTTTGCTCATATTTTCTAATTTTCTCTAAAATTACCAAAGATTTAATGAATAAGAACTTTAATGAAAAAAACAGCAACACTTTTTTCCTTTGGTGTAGTGATCTAACGTAATGTGATTTGAAAACTGCAAGTTGTATTTCACTCTTGCATCCATGATACAACTGACAGTATTTGCAATTTGGTAAACACCGAATTGCACCATTAGCATTGGCAAAACAACGCGTGGATTTGACTGAATCCACGGTTTCTTCTATCAATGCTAACGTCCACAACTGCAAGTTCAGACAAACTGATGCAACATCAGATAGACTTTAGATAGCAATCAAATTAAATTCACAGGAATGAAAAAATGCTAGGTTCAGTCGAATTGGAACAGTTAAATAGGATCGGTGTGCTACTGCTCCAATGGTTCATCTGCTCCATGCTACTTTATAATGTCAGTCTAGTGAAACAGCACTTATGATCTCAGAGTGACTGTCTACGTTTAATGTAATCATATACGTACATAGCAATTTTATCTATATTTGCTCCTAAGCTGTATATTCAACAGTGAACATACAACTCTGTCAATGTAACTGCATTCATTTTTATAAGAATAAAGTCTAAAAGAATATTAGGGCTCTTTTATTAGGGCACCACAACTTAAGAAAAATTTCAGAATAATGCATGGCTTATGTTTCATAAAGACTTCGATTTTTGTGCATTCGTCCACCCTTGGACAACAAGATGTCAGCTTTCTGCCACCTCTGGGAAATGTTTGCAATTTTTTATTGTTGCTTTGTTTTTGTAGATAAGGAGTTATCTCCTGAAATTTGTTTGAGCTCAACCTTGGTCTTTGTGGCATACTGGAAGTTCAATCTTTTCTTACATACGCAGTATCCCTTTGATTGTGATAACATAGAGTAAGAAATAAGATCTCAGATGTTATACCAAGTGATTCCTCGAGCAAAATTTTGCCACCCCTCAAACTCAAGTCTGGCTACGGGCTTGTGTGCATTCTAGTTACTATACCACTGTTTTGGGGGAAACTTCTGCACTATCGAAGCAACGTTTATTTTTTGTCCTCTTCTTTTTTTTATTGCAAAACAAGACATCAACAAAGATTTGAAGATATTCCTCTAATTTTCAGGAGAGGTTGCACCTTAGGTTCATATGAAAACATTAATATCATTGAGGCTTAGTAAAGTATTAGGTATTCTTGTGAAAAAGAATATTCTTAACCACATGTTTCCTAATATTTACTTGAATTTGGTAACTGTTTCTAACAATTGGGGGTGACAGTACAACACCACTAGCGGCTACACCTCTGATTCTGATAAGGGCTTGCATAAATGTATTGAGAAACATTGCATTTGGAATATGGAAAATTTCACTGCCTAGAAAGATGTAAAGATGGCAATTGGATAACAGCAGTTTTGATTAGCTCAAAAAATCAGCTTTACCAAATTGACTTTGCGGCAAGCATTTAGTGACGAAAACTCTCAAGCACATTGACAAGATATTCTAATGACACTCAAAAGGAGAACAATAAGCAAGTTCAGTTAAAGCTAGGCGTTACTCAAGAAGATTAATTCAACCAAAGAAGCGGAACCGATACATGACGTCAGCCAGAACAACAACAGGGTGGATGGGCACAAGATTGCTGTCAGAAGATGAGTCAGTTTCAAAGACATTATGTCACTTATTCCACAAGACAATGAAGCGTGCTTAAACGAATGCTCATTTCAAAAGATTGAAGGTGGAGAAGAGATTTACCACATGAAGAGAGAGATATGTACGTCGCAGACATAAGCTTATCTATGACAGACTATTTACGTCGTAAATGCAAAAAGAGAAAATCTATTATTCTAAGAACTCAAGAATTCTTACTTACAGCAAAACAAGTCTTCTTTATCAAATGTGCCCATAATGGGTATAAGTGCAGATAAAAATTCTATTATTATTCATTCTATGTTTAAGGTACTGCAAGAAAATTAGATGAAGAAGCAGAAAATCGGTAACACTAGCTATTTACCTGTGAAAATGTTAGAACTGTATACCAACACGGTACATATTGATTACATCACGTATAAGTATAGTTGACCAAGAGCGGATGTAATTTGAACTTAAAGCCATATCCCGTGGGTATGAAACAAATGAGGACTTTGAAAGGACTGAACCATCCAAATTAAAATCAACTGATATTTACTAAGAGAGAATTAATAAATAAAAGTAAATATGAAAAAGTGGGACAACTTTTCAACATTGTCACTAACTAGGCCTTTGGCCCAGTGGGATCTCTTCCTAACCCAGCTAAAAAAGGAAAAGCTAAAACTTTTTGGCTGAGTAGTTTGGAATTATTGCAGCTTGTTTTGAAATAAAAAAGAAAACAGCTTCCTTGGTATCCAATGGTAATGCTTATGGTATCAAGGGGCATACAGAACGAGCTGAGCTGCGAGTCAAATGGGGCCCTCAAATGGGCTTGGCCTAATAATCAAATAAAAGATGCCTCGTAAAACACGAGTGGCAGGATTCCCATAAGTCACAAGGAAAGGGATAACAGAGCAATAAGAGACTGATAAAAAGGACAGGACAAACATGAACATTCACGATTACTCCAGTGCTTATATAATAACTTCATTTCGGTTGTTTTGTGAATGCCTTCTACAATTTCCGGACACGCACGCACGCACGCACGCACACACGCACGCACGCACGCACGC
>OLMO02000301.1:10223400-10234674 GCA_900291935.2 Cassiopea xamachana | reverse complement strand
ATACAAATACAAATCTCGCTAACAACAGGTATATTGTAAATAACTTGCCTGGCAATACAATAATTATATAATGCTACAAAAGATAAGTATATACATGTGTATATATATATGTATATATATATATATATAAATATACATATATATATACATATATATATACATATATATATATATATATATATATATATATATATATATATATATATATATATATATATATATATATATATATATATATATATATATATATATATATATATATATATATATATATATATATATATATATATATATATATATATATATATATATATATATATATGTATATAAACATATACACATATTTATTTATTACTAATCTTCATTTATTTTGTACGATGGCAAATAACCTTAGACTGGAATGCTAGCGATAACCTATGAAACAGAAAAAAACCACTAATGGCTTTATCAATGTGAAGATCTTTTTCAGAATGGATAGAATATTAAGGTGTTAGCTTCCGAAAGTCAAATGCATTTGATCATAAAAGGACAAAGGCTGCCGTCAATTCTACAAACCATTCATAAATCCAATGACAAGAATTGGCCGCACAGTGACCTTTCCATTGAACCGGCGAAAGGAACATCGTGAAACTGAAAAGCCAGTACTCAATAGTGTATTTGAAAGAAAACTGTTTTGCAAGGAAGCCATTGTTTAAATTACTCCTTGAACGTAATTTTGTAGAGACTTCTAGGTGCGCCTTTGGCCAGCGATGTCGGAAGGGGCAAGGACGCAGCTGTTTCCCGTCTTTTTCTAAGAGGGGGGATGGGCTGGGTCAGAAGTGTACCGCTAAAGTAAATAAATTCTATGTGGAAGTTATGCTTACGTCATACCAAGCTCATATCCAAGAAATGGAAGGGAAGTAACCCATTCGTTTACTTCGTTTACATGGATATCCGCTTCTAGTATAATGCTGCAAAGTGCCTTTCGGGAAGTCTGCCCCCCCTACGTCCCACAATGTTGCCGGCATCGCTGCCTTTGGCATGCAAAGTTACTTAAGAATGATAAGCAGAAGATAACATCAAAATCTAAAAAAACAGAAGTCAATGATACACAATTCAGTCAATGCTACACAATCCAGTCAACAATGTTTCAACAGATTTTATGTCCAATACTACAGGTGTCCTGAACAGAATGAACTCTTTTGAGCATGTGCAGGCACCGACTCCCCACAACACTTTACCCTATAGAATCTCGCCTGACTATCGAAACCTCTAGGGTCAAGTCAAAAAGTCAGCTTGGCTACTTGAACTCATAGATGCAGCTCAAATTTCCAAAATCAACCCTACTCCATGGGTTTCAAGGGAGGGGGCGATTCCAGCTTAGCCCCTGGGTCGGGGGAAAGAGGGACAGGGGTCTGGGGTTTTCGTCAAGTGTCTTTGACAACGCCCTTTTAACACTAGCAAAATGCCCTTTTGGAGCACAGGGATAAGTCTAGCCTCTATCAGATCAAAGAAACGAAGGGAAACAAATAACCAAGGATTACCACATTAGATAAATCTGAAATTCAAGCAAGAGAGCAAAGCTTCCATTAAGGAACACAGCGCGTGACTGTATACGTTCCCCCTCTAAGACAGCCTTTTTCGGTTCCAGTATAGAAACTTTTATAACTTGTTCACGATTGCAGTATCAAAACTTAATGAAAAGCTCCACGCACATTCCAAATAATGATAAATCTTAGTAAACACAAGAAGTTAAACTGTTGGAGAGTAACCTACTTAACATCTATCACATTCTATCCATGGACAATACGAATGTTCAACACATATACACATATACACTTTCTTAGTCTTAAAAAATTTCAATGCACCCTCCCAACAATTTTGGAAGTCGAGCACTACTGTGTTATATAAAACACAGGTATGCAATCAATGGAGACCAAATTCTCAAAAGGGAAGAGCGAAACGTACATCATGCTAAATAAATAAATAGGGTTGTCACTCTGTTTTTTTGTGATCGTTCGTGCTAACAGACCACCGCATCATACAACTGAATAAATTGCTTTCCATAATATCTATTTATGAATGGTATCGTCATACTCATAGACAAACCAGTATCTTGGCACTTTCAAATCATAAGTTAAATCGCACTCATTAGATAAGAGGATATTGATCTAGTTAACATGCCAAAAACCCTAAATCAAATTATGTAGCAATTAAGAAAATATTCATATTGACTCACTATGAGTAAACAAAAAGAGAGGCTGATATGGTTCATATGCCAGGCATTAAACTAGGAATTTTCGAGGGCAGGGGTCCAATCCACGGAAAAGGGCACATGAAAACTTTTAAAAAAGAAGATACGGCCTGCGAATATTGTTTTTCAGATTCACAAGTAGAAAAAATACTATGGGAGGTTTACTGACGTCATTGCCCTGAAGGCCAACGATTCCTATTGCTATTTCTTGTCAAGGCATGAGAGGGAAAAGGAGGCCGTGGGCGAGGCCCCCAGAAAATTTTCCGAGTCACACCTTTTCTAACTTAGGAAAACGTCCTTTTTGATATAGAGAGGGCAATACAAAAGAGCACTTCTGTTCATTTGCTGAAAATGGCAGGAGTCTAGACCCCCAGGACCCCCCTAGTTGCCCGCATGTGTGCAGCACTGTTATGGGGCTGGCGCTACACCATTCTACTATAACCTAGGACAATATTCAGTCGCTTGCGGCGGAGAAAGAAAAGCAGGGATACACGGTGGATGCTGGTTGGTTAGCGAAACAATTCATGCATCATCACCGACAGGGAGGCAAGGGCTAAGATTTCAAGAAAAACAGGAATCAAGCAAGAAGAACTCTGACAAGCTGAAACATAGAAATGAAAATTGTCTGAAAATGCAGGATGGTTTCAAAGTAATCATAAGCAAAGGGGTAATGTTCAAGAAAGGGGACATATTTTCCCACAGCCACTAATTCCCCCCTGAACACATTTCTAAAATCAGACATTTCTTGCCATACATTATTTCTTTATAAGAAACCACTTTGTAAGCAACCTAGTACTAGACAGCCTAAATTTTAACAAACTTTTAGAACTACAAGGAAAAAGCTAAGAAACTTTAGAAAAATGGCACATTGAAATCTTTACCTGGTTCAAAGTAAAGCTGTACCAAAGCAATGTGAATTTTAGATGTTAACTTGTACTAACATATTTGTTTGTTATAGGCCAAACAGTTTGCTACATTCACATTCTGCGTACGCTTTCACAGCAACTTAGCTCCCCACATTAAGAAACCTTTAAGAATTTTCTAGAACTCTACTCGACCTTGAGCTCGGTTTCTTAATAAAAACACGTGTACTGTTACCATAGCCATATTATACGGTATAGCTTAGAAACTGGAAAAAGTTCAACAATAGCTGGTCAGCTTCAGAGAACGTAGTTCTTTGGACATGATATGATAGGAATATCTGACTTGGAAGATCTTGCAAAAAACTTCACAGTCGATGTGACGTTTGGAAAAAACTGCTAATTGTCCAAACGAGGTTAAAGAGCAAGTTCAAATCTATTTTGGAGTAACAAACTTCTAACTTGAGGGATTAAAACTGTACTGAGGTAGAAAGCAATGGAATGTCAGGCTCTTTTGCTTCCCACTCTATACGTTGAAAGAGGTCCTGAATGAGTTTCTGACAACCAGAATACAGCCACTAGATAAGAAATAATTTACAGAAGCCATGGGAACTTTTGTTGAGTATGCCATATTATGACTCCACGATTGTGACAAGGAGGCAGATTTTGCTTGTTTGCACGGTTTTTTCATAAGAAACAAACTCTCTGGTATCAGCCTGAATGCTCCATAATACTTCGTCAAATCTAGCCTTAAATGTTTCTTAAATTTAAAGACTTCCCATGACAATCACAACCCATATTAGGTAATTGTGACGCAAGAAAAATGATGATCAAGTGTTGTAAGGCATGTAATGGATGTTAATTCTATGTTCTTGCTAGTTTGATAAAAAATCTACATGTAAAAATAGTTTTTGTAAGCTATTATTTGAAACGCAGCATGCTGATGTTTCTTAAATGTTTGTTAATTTTTGCCTAATTTCAGCCTCATATTTCTTTTAGACGTTTCTTTCTTATAAAAAACCGTGTATGTCATTTAAGAGGAAGGCCTAGCAATTTTACAATAAAATTATTAGTTACAGAATGGTCAGGCAACATGAAATTCGATTGAAGAAGAAGTCCTGGTCATGTTTCTGACATGGTACAAAAAGTATCTGGTTGGATGTGTAATTTATCTATCCACATGTAGAGTATAAAGAATTTATCTAAAAACACAACATTATCTTGTTTCCGCAAAATGAGGAAGGACAGCTAAACGAATTGGCAGCCGAGGAAGGTTTGGCATTTTTAAGGACTCCAATGAAGGTGCAAACTACTCCCAAAAAGGTCAGCCCATGGTTAAGCTGGTTCAACTGCTAAATCTTACCAAATTTATTGTATAAAATTTCAGCAAAGAATCCCAAATACTTTGCATTCCAATGTAAAGCACACGTCATCGACGGCTCACATGACCTGGGTGCTTATAATGAAAAGAGTCTTATACTATTAAGACCACAATGCTGCGGGCTAGAAAGCATGAATGACCGTATTATGAACCGAAATAAATATTATATTCAACTTCAGAGATTTTCTTTATACATGCTGACATAATTTCCTTTGAAACAATAAAGCACATAAGTTTACATACTGAACAATACTAAACTTTACCATCAAAGAGAAAGTTGCAAATGGACATATTTCATAGTTATGCAATAGACAATGTATCGGTAACCGAACAGTTCAATCAGTAGAAACAGCTTTGAGTTTGGTCCAAACCTTTGTGCCACAAAGTTAATACTGAAAGAGGTCTATAGCGTGTTGGTACAATCCTACATCAAGGACAAAACAGGATGGGTTGGGTCAGTGGTAATTTTAACAAGGGGGCTCTAGGTGCAACCACGCCCATATTTTCAAAGACGCAGATATGATACATTAGTTTAGTACTAATAAAGTATAATAAACTATTAGAAATGTCTCAATTACCATATAGCAGTGAATAACTAATCATAGCAATACAAACACTTTAGAAACAAGGTCAATACACTTTGAAAAGCAAGGCCAATGCAAGAATTTTTAGGGGGGCTGAGCCCCCCAAAATAAACAATAATTTTAACAAGGGAGCTCCACTCCCTGAGCCCCCATAGAAATCATCCCTGGTTTGGGTCGCCTTTTATGAACATGAAGCATCAACCATTCAAATATTTCACATTTAAATACTTAAATGTAGCGCAAAGTACTTTTATATGTTGCTATGGAGAATGCAACAGAAGGTGCCCAGAACTGCGTAAACCAAACAAGAAGCAATGCCTGTAGTGCCAGGTGAAGGCAACTACTTATCAAAGAAGTAGTTTTCTATTGCATCAAAGCTATCTCACATAAAACTTTCAGGTAAACTACCAGCTGTCACATACCAGAATAAGTCAAGCATATATCTTTGGAATTCCCTTCATTGCATGAGAAACAAGTTTGCCAATTGATTACACGTTAAAAGACACAACCTTATAAGTAACCTAGTACTAAACAGCCCAAAATTTAAGAAACTCTTAGAACTACAAGGAAAGAGCTAGAAATCATACCTTCTGTGCATTTGAAGGTCCAAATGCCGGTTCGGTGATAGCGTATCGGGTGATGAAAATCCATTTGTACTTGCCAATTTCAAATTCATGTTGTGCTCCAACGTTTCATTGTCCGGAGATCGGTCACCCATATCAATCTGATTGTTGGATAAGAGTTTTGGTTGTCCATTGGTTAGTCCCGGTAAGTAGTTCGTTTGGTACACTGCTATTGATAGATCTTTGTCCGACTTTATGTCTGGAACGCGCCTATTTAGCCGTTCAGGGAAATTTTCTGTCACTGTATGTGAAACAGCGATGACCTCTTGTTCTTGAACGATATCCTCATTCCTTGCACTGGCTGTGTTTTGTCTGAAGGGAATACGATTAAAAATGCTTGATGTAATGTTGGGAGAGTTAGATCTTGTAATAAATAGTAAAGGAAATCACAAACAAAAGATACAACGGTAAGTCAAAGAAGCCATAGAAAATTTGCTAGAGCCACTTGTTTAAGGGCCTTTAGTTATCATACTATCATCATATCATATACCGTATTTCTCCGCCTATAACCCCCCCCCTCCTCGTAGATAAGCCATATAGGAGTACTTCTGAGATTGAAACGAAGAGTAGAACACACGAATAGTATTGTACCGTTCTTATCGTGTCTCTAATATTCTTATTGTACAGTTTTGTGCTATAGAGTACAAGGTATCTTAATGTCTCCACCTGGACTCTGAGATTGAAAGCAATGGCAGTGAGAGTATTCGCAGTGGGAGTGGTCATCCTAAGTAGTGAATTGGCAATTCTGGACATTTTTGTCGATGAACTGTTTTTACACATCGTATAAGCCCCCCTCCCCCCGAGGACAAGCTCCCCCGCAGAGAGGGCCACCAAAAAAGCTTTACGAACTCAGGTAAGCCCTGGGCTTATAGGTGGAGAAATACGGTATTAATACACGACACCCTATAAGCTATTACATAGTCTACTCTAAACGAAAATAGTAGATAGATATACATGTAATGATAAAAGTAGAAACAAAGAAGAAGAAACCAAAAAGCTAGGGATTTACTGGTCTTTCTAGGGATCGTGCTTTGGGAAGGATGCTAATTTTGTAGGAACTCCTTCAGTTTCCTTTTGAATGTAGTAACCTAAACTGTGTCCATCTACCAGTGACATTATGGTCCATCTTTGTACTAATACTTTAAGTATTGGGAAATGTTAAAAACATTTGCCAGAATTCTCCCTTATTCCTTATAATTCCCAAAGAGCAACGAATGAAGACAATAAAAGCAAGCAATATTCAAAGAAGTCTCTCAAAAACAGACTCCAAGTAACAATGCATATACCCACAGGTTAAAAGTTATGATACATACAGACTTTCAGTTAAGACCACGAAATAAAAATAACTATATTTTCTAACATAAGCCAGAATTTGGTCACAATTTGGTAGTATAGGATGATTTGACCAAAGGGTAAACTTGTAAGCAATTCGTGGTTGTGGCCGCACTCCATACCTACTTGCAGAGCTCCTATTGGTCAACGAAATGAAATCTGTATAATTGTAAGTGCTAAGTAAAAACAAGTAAAAGACAAAGTAAAAAGTCAATTTTCCACCAAGTTTTCGGGTAGTGTTGCCACACCCAAAAATGACCACATTCATTTCGGGTCCCCATTCATACAGTAGCATCCCTAGAAAGCACCGCTAGTCGGTTTCTGGGCGTGATATTACCACATCCTATGCGCAAAACTCACTGACAAAAGCCTATCAAATCATAGCGGAGACTGGAACCAGCAATCCAATTTTGAGTACTATTCAAAGTAGCCGTAATTGCGTATGCCAAGTAATGTCAATCACACTCAATATGTGGGGCAAAATGTCTTTGTACAAGATAGCAATAACGCGCAAAAAATTAAGCGAATTTCAACAAAGAATAAACCCAAGAATTACCAGAAGATACTAATATCTAAGGCATAGTTTGTACGTTTCGCAGAGAATTAAAACTTTACTCTTGAAAAAGTCAAGAATTTCTACCGATTTCAGATACATGCACATTCATTACTACAATAAATGCTTGCTGGTCTTAGCTCATGAAGAAATTGTTTTCAGAGAACATTCAGAATCCTTTCCTGTGAGAAGTGGAAAATCTGAATGATATATCCTAAAACATGATAATTGCGAAAGCAATTTTTGGGTCGAGTCGATATTTTCAAGGTTTCAATGTGGCCTTTGAAACAAAATTGAGAAAACTGAAACCTACTCTTCTGTGCTTAATTGTAGGGGGAGGGTCAAATTAGCAGCCCTAAATTGTAGGGTTGATATTTTTCTAGATTTTCATTACGTGGAAGGGTGGTAACAAAATGACCTACTGGCAAAATCCCAACAAGCCTGAAGGAAGTAGAAGAGTTGATGACCCCACTAGATAGTGTTAAGCGAAACTTGGATGGAGTGGTAGACAGTGTTACACCTGACAAGGGTTGTGAAGTGAGTGATGGAGAGTTGAGTCATGAATAATGGGATTAAAATGACAGTGAAAATTGAGGGAGGAGATTTGTAACAATGCGGACAAATGCGGACAGGGGGAGGGAGGGGGTTTAGCTGTAAGAGGACATCCATTTCAGTGAAGTCTACTTTAAGAGAGGAGAGGGTATCTAAAGGTCATTTTATCATCATCATCTTCGCTCGTTAAAGATTAAAAAACAAAGAGGCAACAAGAAATAAGTACAGTATGCTGGTCTTCTTCGAAGAGCTTTTATTTTTCCATAGTTTTTGCAGCTCTTTATTTGGCTTCAAGCTCAGTGTCCGCACGGACGGAGGGGGTTGTTAAGCAAAAGGCGGACAGACTCGGACAGGAGGAGAGGGTGGTTGAAAACTTGCAGAAATGTAAGGAAAGTCTATGTGGATGACCCCTTTTCATGCTACCTCCAGAGCGGAGATATTTGCACAATATTCGACAGAGCGTTGTGATCTGGATATCAGCGTTCTAGTGTAAATACAAGGTCATTAAGGTATGAAAACCACAACATAAGCATGGACCTGAAGGAATTGTCCTAGAGGGAGAAAACCTGCCTGTACCATCACTTTTGGGGGCCGCAAATGTTGTTTGATTATATAAACCACTGGCACACAATCTTGTTGGGGGCAAAACCAAACAAAATTTTTCATGCGGGGGGCACTGCTCCCGAAGCTCCCTGCAGTTATGTGCCAACCACAACACTCCGATAGCAATCCGTTACGGTGCAATTGGAGCCTAAATTCCGCGTCTGAAACCAAATTCGAACAAAACACGCCGCACATCAGCAGTACTGCCAGGACTATTACGTCAGCAATACTTCGTATGAACTGGGCCTAAAACGCCTGATCAATCCTACACTAAAGATCTGAAATAATCAAGCAAGACAAATATCCTAATAACAAGGTAACTAGTGTATCCTGTATAAAAATCTTGATTAATATTATTATTAGTACCAATACCTCTTCTGAAGATTGTCTGCCATGTTTTCTAAATCTTCAATCCTGGCATAACCAGACGAATCCTGATCATCCAAGCTTGCAACACTTGATGTGTGGCTACCACGTCCTGATGATTTTCCATTGTCATTCTTCGGATAAGAGACAACAGTTGGTGGATTGCTTGCAATTGGTGTTGATGCTACTGACGATCCTTTAACTGATCCCCCATATGCAGAATCTGATCGAGATCGCACATCACTAATGGGCAAAAATTTAATGTATGTAGCAGCTGATATGGCTAAGAATTAAAATCTTGTCATACACACAAATTACAAGCAGATTCTAAGGTCACCAATACGATAACTCTTATTAAAACGGTGGTTTGCCATTAGTAACCGCCAGGATAACCTTGTACGTAACCAATTTCATGTGCAGAGTGGGATTCTGTCAAACTGAAGGAAATCCTTCGTTTTTTAATAAAACCAAGTGCTGACTATATAAGTGACAATAAAATGTCGTCATTATATGCAAGGATATAAATCACTGAAAAAAATCTCGTAGATGTCGAAGAAAAATCTGTAAAAATCTCTCTAATATAAATTGGAAAATCATGGACAATCTTCAATCCCCAAACTATAGATATCTTTGAAACTTGGCAAACAGATCAAAGAATACAAAACTTTTCAAAATAATCTCTATAGCCTCAAAAGATCCTGCAAAAATCTCAAAATTCTTTTAGAAGATAAACAACTCCATAAAATATTCGACAAATCTCAAAAAATCTTTGAGGTATAAAAATCTTGAAAAGTCTGGGAAATCTAAATAATCTCGAGCCCTCGACTATTCGCAGTATAATAACTATAGCTTGATAGCTGTAGCCCTCTTTTACACAAACTGCCTACACTTTCCCTGGTAGTTTAAAATACATCATCTAGCAATTTATACAAGGCAGCTTTATGGATGCGCGAATTTCATACTGAAACAAACGTTGTGATCTGCTGATATATAGAACCAGCAATTAATGGAATAGTCACAGAAAACACACTATTGACAAAAATTCATAAGCAAAAGACCTTAGATAGCTTTCTCTAATATGCCGTTTGGTGTTCTTGATCTTTTTTACTGTGAGGAACATACTACTATAAACACCAAGCAAATGAACAATAATCAGTCCACTGAAATCTGCTACAATGCAATGAGCATGAAGGACGACTTCTGTGCTTTTCAAATGAACTTTACTATGGACATTGTTGGCTACTATGACAACAAACTAAACTACTGGAAACGATAGCAAAAACGTGATGTCACTAATGGCATAATGACAAACCGATTACTAACATATAATTTGTGATATCATTTCACAATAAAGATTTCCAATTAAGGCAACAGCTGAACAATTTCAGCTTTCGTCATCTCCCTACCGTTCCTAAGATTGCAGACATAAACTACAGTGTTCCTTAAATTCTAGACAGTGCAATAGCTCAAACAACAAAGGACACTTTTAGATGTTAAAAGGCGATTTTTGGCGCCAGTCTTAAGGCTTCTATCATGTTTGTTCGCATTCGTGTATTCTATGCTAGAACACACAGATCTATGTACATATACCATATACAGATACATGTGTGTGTGTGTGTATATATATATATATATATATATATATATATATATATATATATATATATATATATATATATATATATATATATATATATATATATATATATAAATACACACATATATGTGAATATTGACTCAGAAAAAACACTTCTACGACGTTTCGCTTCTCGCTTCTTCAGATATAACTTTTCCACACAGCGGCATACATATATACTTAAACCTAACGAATACAACTATTTAACAAAAAGCACTTTACACCAGTAATATAATGGATTATTAAAAGACATGGAACAGTCCAGCTGGCTCCGAAATAGAAAGTGGGAGGACAAGAGAGTAAAGAAGCAAGCAAGTATCACCTGCGGGGACATAAAATATAGGACAATAGATAGCATAAGAAATAATAACACATAAGCCTAAGAAGACAAAAGCAGATAAGACTAATAAAGAGGTATATAAGGCATAATGGCCCTCCCAAAAGGAAAATAAACCTAGCCAATATATAAAGGGTGCTGAGCAGTGTATATATATATATATATATTTATATATACACACACACACACACTCGTATATGTATATGTCATACAT
>OLMO02000301.1:10168637-10184310 GCA_900291935.2 Cassiopea xamachana | reverse complement strand
TGCGAGCTAGTGGCTGTCGCTTGTCTCTTGCCTTTTGTCGCGTTGCTTCAAAACTGTCGCTTGTCGCGTACGTGTGCGACGCCCCTAAAAAGTAAACATAATAGGGGCCCTCCACTGGACACAGCCACCTACTTTTCATGATCTGCCGCTTACTCTAAACATTATTGAAACTCTGCATGTGCTCTATCACTTCTTTTTACTTCCTGCTCTCGTTAGTTCCCTTATTCTAGGAACACTGCTCACTGCAATTTTGCTATGGTATACGTTTGTCTAACAGTTTCTTAATTTTTCAGTTAAATTCTACAGCAATGTCAGGTTTCCATTGGCTTGCTGCATCTTTACTCTTTTGTGCTTAACTGTAGGGAGGTGGAACTAGCAGGGGATGGGCGTGGGTATTTTTCTAGATTTTCATGAAGTGAAGGGGTGGTAATAAAATGAACTACCGGGAAAATCGCAAGAACCCTGAAGGAAGCGAGTAGAAGAGTCTATGATCCCACCAGATGGTGTTAAGCGAAAATTGGATGGAGTGGTAGACAGTGTTCTTCCTGACAAAGGTTGTGAGGTGCTCGATGGAGAGTTGACTCATGAATAACTGGATGAAAACGACAGTGAAAAAAAATGGAGGGGGCATTATAAAATGCTATCAGGGGTGACAAATTTCAAAAAGTGCAATATGACCCCCCTACTATTAAACACAAAAGAGTACATTAAACCAGGTTAAGATTTCAATGAGCTATTTTCCTAAAGTTTATTGGCTCTTTCATTGTAGTTCTAAAAGTTTCTTAAATTCTAGGCTGTCTAGTACTAGGTTGCCTATAAAGTGGTTTCTTATAAAAAAACCGTGTACCACGTCTCGTGTATGATGAGATTGTTTAGGAAATGCATTGCAGTCTTATAATGAACACTTTTGAATGAGATTGAAATGTGTTGTCTTATTTCAGTGTGCATTGTCCTAGACAGTCTCTGTCCTACTCATTTCTACTGATCAGTGTCAAATATATTTAACTGTCGTAGCAAACAGAAGTCAAAACTAAATGTGCTAAGCACGTTCTTTGATCTATGTAGTTAGATAAATATTGTGATCCTGATTTTGAAATTTGCTCTTAAATTAAGAACACAAAAGATTCGATATATTAGCGATATCTGATGTGCATTATCACAGAAAATAAACAAAAGCCCCATGGATACCAAAGAAATATCAAATATCAGTCAAAAATCCATCCGTCCAATGATGCGTGGTCAAATAATCATAACTTCTTAAATACCTCCAGTTGAATTAATATTAATAGTTAATACTAGATATTCACATGTGATGACATGCAAAGCATGACTGCCAAGGATGGTAGAATATGATGGCAGCAAAGCATGAGAGTCGTGCATGATAGTAAAGTACGAAATCCAAGTACGATGGTCAAGGTTGCAGCAAATGATGTCAGTCGCGCATGATAGCAAAACAAGAAAGCCAAGTATGACAGCAAAGTATGGCAGCAGCGATGGTAACCAAGCATGACAGCTGTGCATGATAGCAAGACAAGAAAGCCAAGTATGACAGCCGAGGATGGAAATTATAATGACAACGAAGCATGACAGCTAACCACGGCAGCCAACCATGGCATGCATTTTCACGAGCATTTATTAAAAACCAAATTATAAAGAAAGTTTATGCAAAAAAATCAGAATACAAGAAGTATGAACAAACTTTGGCTACACAGACCTGGATTACATATTGAGAAGTTGCTAAAGGTTAGCAAGTCTTCCTAAATCAAGATATACTTACTCTGCCCTTCTTTTCTCCTCAGCTTTTCTACTTATACAACCCGTATGAAAATCACCTTTAATCTGGCAGCTTTGGCTTTTAATATCTTATTCGGAATTCATTTTTTGCAAATTTGAACTTAGTGCAAAACTGAATTTAGCCCAAAATTGCTTGGCTACAAAGCCCTGAGTTAATCGTGGTTTAATCAAAACTGACTTCCCTAGAGATCCTTGAGTTAATCGTGCTCGAAACATGAAAGTGCTGGTTAGATCTGGTAAATCAAAGTGCGAGTTAGACCTGGAAAATCATCAAATCTTGCACTTTCTCTATGTGAACTACACACCTCTACGGTAAAAGTGCCAATAAACGAGTACCCAGCTAATGGTTACGGCTACATCTATCTAGAAGTGAAGATAATTGCCTCAGGCTTAGCGAACAACACTTGTGGGATTCCTTTCAAGAGTTTCATGGGCTCTAGTTTCATGGGTCATCCACAAAGGACATCCGCATGAACGGGAAGGGGGTTTGATGAATTAGGACAAATTCGAAAATAGGAGGAGGGTGGGCAATTCATATGTCCAGGTTTTCAAAATTTTGCAAAACAAGACAATTATATTACAGTTTTTCACATTTATTTACGTTTACATGAGTTAAAAGACTTTGGCACAATACCAGGGAATGGGGAAGGGGTCTAAAATTTATTTTTGTCAGGCATCTTTCGTGAATGGCCCCAAGGCGAAAACTTCAGTAAATGAATGGGGCAATGATGCATAACGTGAGTTGGGAGGGGGCTGGATAAGATGCTTGTGTGGGTTTCGCTATTATGCCCTTGTCTTCCCTACAGGCAAATGTTGCTATTCAAAAAAGCTAAGGGGGAAGCCCATGAAGCGGGTCTTCGCTACAAGGTATATGGGACAAGCATCTGAAAATTCGGGCCAACACATGCGCCATAGGAAACAGAATTGTCAATGAGATCGTAACTCGCTCGGCGAAAAGTAGAAACAAGTTTTAATCCAGCACTGACGATTTCGTTAATGATTTGATGCCATTAACCCGGGCGTGTTGTGGAAAGGGGGCTCTGGGGGCTCAGACCTATAAATATGGGAATTTTGGGGGGCTAAGGCCCCCTTATCAAACATTTGTTAGAATGTAAAAGTTCTTACCTACGCATTTGTGAAAGGAGGATAGAGGAGAGGTACGCTCCTATCAACAGAAGAATGCTACAACCCTATTTTGGTTTTCTCCTTCATTTGATGCTTTCGCATATACAGCAGTAGTATGCATTACCAGGGTTTCAAAAATGGGCGTGGCCATTATATTTCCTACAACACACCCCGCCCCTTCTTACAGTTTTAAGACGGCACAACTTCGTTAACCATGATATACTGCTGACAAAGCTAGGGAAATATGGTATAATTTAAAAGGAACTGACATAGTTGACATCAGTGGTTCCCAACCACCAGGCCATGAACCGGCACCGGTTCGTAGATCAATTAGTACTGGGCCGTATGACAAATATTTTTGCTACTTTCGTATTGGTATTGGGTCGCATGGCAAATTTTTTTGCTACTACGCCTACTCCCAGGGCAGTGAAGATATCAAACATTAAACGTGCCGCGGCGATAAAAGATTGAGGACCACTGGTTTACATCATATCTAACCAGTTGGACTCAATTTTGCTGCTTTGGTAGGAAAACTCAAAGAAACAGTAAGTCACCTGTGGCATTCTACAAGAGTCATTTCTGGGGCCTCTTCTATTCATTCTATAAACGAATGATTCTGACAAGTCTCTACTACCATTCCACTCCACTATGTATGTCGATGACGCAAGTATTTTCTCTAGTAATGAAAATCCTCTACAACTTTGGCAATTGCAAACAAACAAGTAAAATCTCTGAAATTCATAACATCGAAATTGGCAAAGATGATATTAAAAGGGTAGATAAACAAGCAATAAATGAGATTCTCTCCTGGAACCAACAATATAAAATACTTGAGGGAAAACTGAAAGGTGGGCTCAATTCTATCAAAAACCTTAGAGTAATACTACCAAAATCGCATTTGTCTCTTGTCTACGAAGCACTAGTGGAGAGCCATCTTGGAAACCTGGTGTGGGGTCATTTGTCCGAAAAGAAACTCTCAGGGCCTTTTACCTCCTTTAATCCGCTGCTACTGAGGATCAGGTACCATCCTCACAGCTAAACGTTGAAAAGACTATCATATATGACCGGGCAATAATGGTACACAGGACTTTTAGGGAAATTTGCTAAGACACTCTTAAGGGAAAGTTCATGAACAGAACTCAAATATTAAAATACGAAACTTGTAGAATGAACGATCACAAATACCTAGGCCAAGGTTGGAGATCTCAAAAATGAGATTTTCATACGTTGGTACAAAAGTCTGGAAGGAGATTCCAACGAAATGAGAAATATGAAGTCTACCCACCTTTTCAAACAAAAAAAATGAAAACTCTTGGGCCAATAAAGTAAAATCAGTATTGAATTAAGCGATCCCAAACATAACCTCTTGGTAGACCAGTTTTATATTTATAATTATTTTCTTTTTCTTGGAAGTACATCTATGCAATGTTTTATGTATACATTTGTTTTAAGCATTATTACGGAGGGAGCATCATGATATATGAATATTCTAAAGGCCACCCTCTACTGCAATCGCCTTGTTCGGTGACCAAAACGAGTACTCACTAGCGCAATCGCCTTTTTCGGCGACCAAAACGAGTACTCACAAGCGCAATCGCCTTATTCGGCGACCAAAACGAGTACTCACTAGCGCAATCACTCTCACACGTGGTCGATGAGGTTGCTTTAAGGGTTGAATTTGATTCCATTTTCTAAAACCGGTCGGATGGTCTCAAATCGCTGGAGCGCTATATATCGCAAACAAAGCGATTGCGATGGGGGCCAGCCTTAATAACTATTCTACAGTCTCATAAAAATCCCCCAAACGAAATATGCCCATAGGTATGCACTCTATGACCAATTTGCAAGAGAATTCCTTTACTGCACACGGCAACAATACAGTAAAATCGAATAGCAAGCCTGCTGAATTTAGAAGTGCAATATTGTAAGTTCTTTTCACCACGATAAGTAACAGGGAAAACGAGTTTGATGGAATAAACTGTAAGGAAAATGTACATATATGCACACATCTGGATACGTGTAAGATGAAAAATCTGACATCAAAGTAGAAAATCCTCTAACTCAATTGCGAAATCAGAAAAAACTTAAGCGATGGTCTCTCAAAAGCTTGGACAGCTAGCCAAACTTACCTTCGGATCATGAAGCTTACAAGTCATTCTCGCGAATGTGCATTTGGCAATACACTTTGGCGCTGTACAACCGTACACAAAACCTTGCCATCAAAACGTCTTCTTAGGGTGTATATCTATCCAACACACAAAGCAAATCTAATCCAAAACAGGTAAGACAGTTCTATAAAGGTTTAAATATGGATTTAAGAAATAAGGGATCAGTTTTCAAAGGAAGAGTCAATATTCCATATAATATCATCGACCTCGGTCTGGTTATCATACAAACAAGTGCGACTAAAATCCAATGAAAATCAACTAAAATCCAATGAACATAGAAAGCCCAGACCAGCATAACATTTGAAGATAGATGTTCTCATTGTAGACAACGACCTCGTTGCAAAGCTTCCAATTGTAACTTGCTAAAATCTTACAAACTTTAGTGCAAATATTGTAAATGTCTCTAAAAGAAGAGTTGTGGGTCCACTTTAAGACTACGATATTTGAAAATTGCTTTCAAATATCGTAGCTCATTAAACTCCATGCTTTATTTACTAGGTTGGTGTTTTCAATTTCATGATCCCAATCAGTATAGCTTTTTAGTTTCACAAACGGCTATCAGAGAAAACACGTACGATATACAATATACTTAATAAAGACACATTCCTTTTTAATAAAAAGAGAATCAAAAATCCAAAATTGAAAAAATCAACACTGAAACAGTTGCAATAGGAAGGGCCAACGACAAAAGACAAACCATTTTAAATTAGGCATCGATGAAAAATCCTTGACTTCACTTGAAATGCAAGTTAAGCTCCAACTACAGGTCTAAGAAAATCCTACTTGCTGTATATCGGATGAAAGAACTAATTTAGGATGCTAGAAAGTCTTCTACAACTGCTAAACTAAATTTCCTAGGAAGCGAACACTTAAAAGTTAGTTCTCCAAACTTCAAACTGAATGGTCAAAATTGAGGAAACAAAGCTATTTACTATTTACGTCCTTCCAAGAAATAAACCTAATCTGCACCCGCAAAATCTTCCTTTCGGATTCACGTTAATAGTTCCCAAATCATGAAATATTCATAGGTTCCTGGGCACTCGTTTCACTCATCCGACCAAAAGAAACTGCCTAAGAATATATAAGATTTACTAAACTCTTACATTTTCATGTTTCTTCACAATTACCTACATACATTAACTCAGCCAGCTTTACTTGGTAGACATTCTAGGGGGGATGGGGGCGGCGGCTGCCACCAATATTTCCAGACTTACTAGAAAGACCCAACTGCACTGGTTAACACCAAGCAATAATCGAGAACGTACAAGCCAGATTACTGGTGTGAGATTGCTTTTTCTTAAGCTTTGGAGTAAACGCTCTGAACAGTAAAAAGAATAGGCGACTATCTCCAGTGGCGTTCAGGCATAAAAATTAGGCGTAGGTTTTTCCTTGTTCGTTCTAAATCGTCAAAAATCGAGGACAACAGGTTGGGCATCACTTTTTCCTTCTCAGCGTTAAGATCAATGACGAAAACAATTTATATCCTATTTTGCTGAAGGGCGTTTTCAGATGTCCTAGAGGGCGTGACCGCCAACATTTTTACTGGGGGCAAGCCACCAGACCCCCAGTTACCTCCCAATCCTTCTGCATATATTCTTGGCCATAACCTTCCAACTACTTTGTCTCCTTTCAGGTACTACTGATGCTGGTTAAATTGTCCAGTAAAAGCTTTACATTGTAGGCATTCTCTCCCCCCTTCCCAAATGTCAAAGTGTCCGCCACTGTTGGCGGAGTGATCTGTCTACATTCCCTCCTGGGTCATAATTGAACTGTCATACGTTACCGAATGTATTCAATGTATGCATTACTGTTTGTTTTAGTTGTAACTAGTTAGTCTAGTGTAATAGTTTAGTGTACTAGTCATGGGGCAGAAAAGTTAAATGGATATCTATTTGGCAATTTATTGGTAATTTTGTCTCTCCAAAAGAGCATGTCCTGCAAATCTACGAATAATCAAATTTCTTTCTGGCACGTTTTCATTTCTCAAACATTCATCATATTCTACAGTGCCTACATAGTACGAGGGCAGATCTAATTGAAACAGGGTAGCCGGAGAGAGGGGCAGAGGGGAGCAAGAACCCCTCCTGCCTTTCATTTGGGGGAACAGGTGTGGCAAAGCAACGGAAAAGTTAACATGAAAAGTAGTAACTACAAACAAATACCAATTCCATCCATTCCACTAATAGTACAGTTCTCTAAGCAATATTTACAAAAAGCTCATCTCCTCAAAAACACATTCGACTCTTATGTCTGTCTAATCGCTCTAAACTTATCATGCGACTAAAACTCCTTACCAGACCTCTCTACATAGGGGGAGCAAAGGTGTCCTTTTTTAAAATGCAAATGAATCCTCTTCAGACATTGATATTATACAATGGAGATCAAATAAGCCAAGTAGACAGGCAAGAAATGATTGGAAAAGAGAGCTGTTTGCATAATTGCATGAAATATAGAAATAAATTGCTAAAGGATGGAATAAAAATGCCCCAAAAAGATGTATATGCTGAGCGGTTTCCCTAAGAGGTGCCCACAATAGTTCCAGCGTCTCTGAATAGAAACATAACCAAAACTAAATGAAGTGATGAGCAAAGGGCGTAGAGTAAGATGGCCTAAAAATCAATACACGTTTTTTTATAAGAAAACCATCATTTTGCAGCGGCCTCAATTGCCTTAACTTTTCCGGAAATTGAGCCTGACATTTTCTCAACATTTTCTTAACTTTTATTGAAATTAACTGGCTAAAATGGGCTAGAATTTCGTTGTCAATCTTTAACATTTTAAATGCAATAATGACGAACTCTTTTGAATGCAAAAATGACGAAATATCGATATTTGGCAAATAAAAACACTTAGTATTGGAAATTGAGCCTCGTGATTTTCTTAAAATTTTCTTACGATTTTGATCATTTGAGCCTCATTTTCTTATAAACTTGTCTCTTACAAAAAAGCGTGTATGAAGAGGGTTCACATCTGCCAGGGATGAATAATGCAAAACTTGAGGCATACCAGACAGTTGTTTGCCACAGTTATGGGAGGGAACGGAGAAAGTAGTCATAGCTAGCAAACTTGCATGAAGAGTACCAAACAATGAGGATTAAGAAGACTAATCGAGTTTCGAGAGTTGGCAAGCTGAGCAATAGAGGAATGCTTTCATCTATGAAGGACATATGCATCAAATTGATGCACTAAAACCAAATACCTGAGACACATCCAGACATTAAAAACACTCGTTCACACATCGTCTTGTCTACAACCAGATAACAGCTAGCATTAAAAAACAATAGTATCTCCATATTATAAGAAACCAAGAGCCAAAAGTTTTGGGACACTTTGCACTTTTTTAAATTGCAACTAACTTTCAACCTCCTCTCCTTCCCCATTAACAGTGTTGCATTTCGAGAAAAGTGCATGCGGGAATGGAAATATTTGAAGCGTACGATAACGTCAAATATCTCGTAAACGATGCAGCATTCTTCTAGGTGGGAGAGGGTGCAAGTAACGCTCAAGGTAGAAAATATTTAGAGCAGTATGGATTTTCACCATTTTTTGTTGCGTCCCACGGACATTTGGTGACTATTCTACTATACAAATAAGTAGCTTTCCATGAAAAAATGGACAAAGATAATAATTGGGCTCCCTTGCTAGCATGAACTCAAACTTTCCAACTTCACTTATATGATGGTAGATGCTAGTGACAACCGTATGCTAGAAATTGATGTTGTTATCATACCTGTGCTTATTCCATTCCTTAACTATGTTACTACGGCTATAGTTCTATCAATCCATCAATGTCTGATTAACATTTGGAGAATTTTAGGATTTACTGTCTTGATCTATTTGGATTTCAGAACAGTTGTCGCCATCATTCGTTTCGGTTTGTTGAATTCATAACATCTTACTTTGAGCGACCTACCATGTTTTCCGTCATAGAAGTAAAGATTGGTTGAACCCTGTTCTAATAACATTCTAAACTAATTTATTTTCAGTTCATACCATCACCAATGTTTATTCAGGCAAGCCAATTGTAAACTGCCTAGCTATAGAGGTTTACACGAGGATGTTTACTATTTCATAAGTAAGGGGTTTCAAAGACAATTTTCATGTTGGTGTAGACGTTTTGATTTGCAATGAAAAGCAAANATGCTACCCTATTGTATGCAATAGCTTTGAGATAACTGAGTCTGACTGACTTTCTCTTTGTTGATATTGCAGCAGCATAAATTTTTCAAATTGCATGTCTATTCCTAGCATGGTGAAACTTGAGGAAGCAAATAAATTCAAAAAAGGAACATGGGAAATTGGAATGGAGAGGAATTTAACTTTAAGATACGTAGAAAGTGATTGTTTGATTTTTACTTTGTAATCTATAGTAGTTTTCGTTTTTACAGTAATTGTAAATAGTTTGTCTGAATAAGCTCGCAATTCTGAAATGTAGGGCTAGGAAAAAACACTAAATTAAAATAAATAGATTATTATTGTTATTTTTATTATTATTAAATCCTGAACTGTTGACTTTCTAAGACTTTTANACTATCACTTATCTAATCTGCAATGTCATTCAGGCAAGTCAACTGTAAACTGCCTAACTTGAGAGGCTTACATTTATATCTTTAAACTGTATCATGATAAAGAAGTTTCAAAAAAAAACAAAAAAATTATGTGCCATGCTACAATCAGTGGTGTAAACGTCGTAGGTTGAGGTTAGGACAACTCCAAAGGGCTTCCAAGCTTTTCAGTCACTGCAGGGTTCCTTCAGATATGTTCAAAAGATAAGAACTTTTGTTTTATTTGGGGTGAAAATAAGAAGGGACTGCAATCTTTCTGAATTCCTAAAGGGCCCTGAGATTCTCTGTTACACCGCTGGTGTCAACTCTTTGTTCTATAAGAATACCTAATTTATCACTTAGCATTAACTTTTTAATTTTTCTTGGTTTTGAGCGTAAGTCCTCGTTTACACTATACTGTTTTCGTTTTCTATATTTACCTTGGGAGGGAGTGTTTTGCAAAAAATTAGCCAGTCCTGAAGTGGCATTGCCGACGTAGGCTGGGGCTAGGCCAACTGCTAAGGACCCCTGAACTTTTGAAGGCGTGAAGGGGCCCCTCAGAGATTTTCAAGAGAAAAATTTTTTGCATTATATAAAGGGATCCCCAATCTTACTGAATTCATAAGGGCCCTGAGTGTTTCTGTTCCGTCACTGGCTACAATGAAAACAAAAAGAATGAGAATGTGATAAACTGACAGACAACGCGAAATATGGAAGATCTCAAGAATCGTAGACTTAGCTCAAGCACGTTATGGGAGGAATGCCCAGGATGGGCCAGCATGTACAGTTATTTTGGAGGGGCAAAAGCCTTACTTTTTATGTAAATCTACAACCAAATAATTCTTTTGGTGGGAATAACTACGTAAAACTGTTCATTTGGGGCATTGCCCCCGGACCCCCGCTGGTAAGTGCCTGGCATAACTCCAGAGTTAATGCGAAAGCCTGGAAACCTTTGAAACATTGCAATGACATTCAAGAACAGAAGAAACTGCATCGAGTTCAATTTATAGTCTCTTAAGAATACATCGAATTGTTGTTTCATAGTCACACACCGTTTATGATACAGACTACATGAATCTTTCAACGGAACAATGAAAACATTAGAGGTGAGAACTTATTTTAGAGCCCCGGGGATCAATATTGACAACTCCATTATAATTCAAATATTCAGCAGCTCTGAATAACAGGCCAGTTTCCTAGCTTCTACAAAATAACCAGGTAGCGATTACTAAGCAGTTTCTAGGAAGGAGCACTCCATGGAAACACTTCTCCATACCTATGTAATGGTACCTTTCTGGTCAAGTTAGTTAGCACTCATTTCAAGTCCTGATTTTTGCTACTGAATTTCATGCACATGTGTAAATACAAGGAATGTCACTAACAAGATTGAGATAAAATCCGAATCAATTCGAAATTTTCTTTATCGTGCATCACAAAAGGGAGACGGATAGAATGCTTCAGCAAAATAATGGTCCACAACGCGCAATACAAGAAAGTAAACATTAATTATAGAGACGGAAATTAGGCATTAGGAACTATGCATAAGAAGTTCTGTCTGTAAAGCTAACAAAGAGTGCATAGCAGTATTAAATTCTCTGTTCCTAATTTTTTTTGGAAATCTTAAGGCAGTAATTAATCCATGAAAATTACTTCACAATTTCGAAAAAAGCCTTAGGATTTAGCTTGCGTCTATCATAGGAGGGGGGCCTTTTTTCCTTCTTTGCAGTCACATGTCCTTATATCATTGATGGCTAGTGGGAGGGTCATTGACGTACACATTCTCTTAAAATATTTCGTATGCCATAACAAAAGGAAAATAAAGTGCTTCATTGTCAGCCTAAAATGACATAATTAGTCTTAAGAATCACTAACTTCCCTTGCAACCAAGCCCTCAAATATGAGAGCAGGTTGGATCCTTTGTATAGAATTACCCCCAACAACTAATACTTGCTAGGATAATATACATACAATGCTCATTATGAGTTCACATATCTTTCAACGATAGCTAATTTCTGTATGAACACTATTTGGTGAGGTAAGAAAACGTGTAAGGCCTCCATGAAGCAAATCAACGATGCTGGAAACTGTGTTTGTGCATTCTACTGAATAAAATATCTGTCTTTTCATGATCAAAAATTAACTGACCAGAGTAGCAGATCAGTTATGTGACTACTTATAACATACCCTGCCTCTCAATTAATTATGTGACCTCAGCGCAATATCCAAAGAGTTCCAAAGAGCTATATTGATTATGCAGCAAGACGCCCGGCCTAAACTGGGGTGACACGTCTCCATGTAACTGATATGCTCCTGGTAATATTGGGGTTTCACATTTGACAACAACTACTACGTTTAACTAGGAAGATTAAACAATCCATTGTCTGTGGATAACACGGCAGATACTTGAAATATTTCTTACTCGCAATCGAAAGAGAGCAGATGCATTTTGCTTTGCTTAAAATCAACTCAGACTTGCATTCAATTATTTGATATAGGCAAGCATCGATCATGGCACTGCTCAGGTGGGAAATGATATCGAAATTCAAAACAACAGCAACGGAAAACCTTGTAAATAACGAAAATGTTTGAGCACTGACTTACCGCCAAGCGATTCAGCCTTGTTTTCTTTCTCCATTTCCCGACTGTTTGCGCCTGTAGGGGATGAATTCGATCAGATAAGTATAGCTATGAAAGTATTTGAGCAGGGTCTCACTTTACGTTGCTAGTTATCATACACAATACTGCTGCAAACATTGCAGCTGCAACAGATGTGTAACTGTTACAGTCGCGTTGAGGTTCAGTCGCATGGCGCAGTATCGTAGTAGGAATCTGTCAACCCCCCGTTTTAAAGATTAACCCTATTGTGNGTCAAAATACGATTAATCTTCTGACCAGGGGCTGCATCAGTTAGGCTGGAATTTCCTTCCTTATCTTTGGGCTTAGTGTTGATCTCCACAGACGGGTGTGTTTAGCGTTTTGCTTGCATACAGAAAACGAGTTTCTAACCATACAAATACAAATCACCATTACGTCACTAGGCCGATGCGCCATGGAGGAATTTCTTCCTGTCTTTCTATATCGATCTTTCTAAGTGCAGCATATAGCCATTCTTGCAACCTTTTTAAAAGAAATACTATGGGGTTCAAGCCCCCCAAATCTATAGCAAAAACAACTAGGGGGCTGGGTCCCTCGAGGTCTACACAACTGAGTAGGGGTACAAGAATGCAATGGACGATTATTTTCTTTTTTATTTTGTTGCATGCTACATCTTGATGTCTAAAACTTAGAATGGATCGACTTTTAATACGCTTCACATCCCAAACTTATCTCATATGCAACGGTGTCGTGGATGGGGGCTCAGGGGGCTCAGTCTCCTTGCTGAAATTATGAGAGCTTTAAGGGACTCAGTTCCCCTCTATAGAAAGTAAGCATGTCGCTTTTCTTAGGTCTCCAGTAAGTGTCCTCCCGCTTACGTCTTTATGAAAAATTTTCGACCCCATGATTATTCAATTTTCAAATTTTCTAGAAGAAATTTGCAAGAAAGTTGGTACTGTGGTCGAGTTACACAAAGATTGAATGAGTTATGTGCGGTGAGATTACAAAAAACAACTGCTGGCAGTGATGTTTATCGGGGCTTTTTGTATTAATGCTGCTTGGTGCGCCGTTAGTTCAAACTTCCTACCCCCTGCTTATTCCAACCCTCGCTAATTTAATCGTAAGTAATTTTCCAACCCTCCCCCTGCTTACTAAGACCCCTCATTTATTCGGGACCTGAGAGTGTGCTTTTGCCAAAGGGGAGAGAGGAAAGGTACGTTGTTATCAATAGTAGGGTGCTATAGCCCTCTGTTGGTTATGCCTTCAATAGAGAAGAGTTCTACAGCCCTCTGTCGGCTATTTCCTTCAACAGAAGAGTACTACAGCCCTCTGTTGCCTATTTCCTTCAATAGAAAAGTTCTAAAGCCCTATGTTGGTATGCCTTCAATAGAAGAGTACTACAGCATTCTGTTGGCTATGTCCTTCAATAGAAGATTACTACAGCCCTCTGTTGGTTATGCCTTCAATAGAAGAGTACTACAGCCCTCTTTTGGCTATGCCCTTTTCGGTGCCTTCACATACACACCAGGGACAAGCACTCCATTGTCATTAATGCAAATGCGCATGGTCAAAGGCGGGTTCCATATATTTTCAACGGCATAGTACCTTCGTTCCACATTAAGGACCGCACCCCTCCCAATTAGCATCCATGGTCCTATTTATCTACATGATTTTTTATAAGACAAAAGTTTATAAGAAAATGACGCTCAAATGGTCAAAATTTTAAGAAAATCTTAAGAAAATTACGAGGCTCAATTTCCAAAATTTAGTGTTTTCATTGCCCAAACATCGACATTTCGTCGTTATTGTATTCAAAATGTTAAAGGTGGAATTCAGATTCTAGTATACAAGATTAGTAACTAAAATTGCAACCCATTCTAGCCAGTTTGCTTCAGTAAAAGTTAAGACAAATTTAAGAAAAGCTCAGGCTCAATTTTGGGAAAAGTTAAGAAAATTGAAGCTCAAGCAAAATGAAGGTTTTCTTATAACAAAACGTGTATATCTCACGGCTACTTTAGATCATACTCTCAGTTTGGGGAACAGGTGATGTTTTACCACGAAGGTCAGATATGAACAGATATATGACACAATCCGCTTTGACTGTTTTCAAAAGAGTTCCCTTCACTCTACGCGCTTCTCTATTGAAGTACTGATGCAAATCTCAACATAGAGGAGCCTCCGTATGAGGCTCCGGATAACTACGGCTTTCGAGGCATACGAGGCTGCGGCTTTCGACAGGCATACGAGGCTGCGGCTTTCGACAGGCATACGAGGCTGCGGCTTTCGACAGGCATACGAGGCTGCGGCTTTCGACATGCAATGAGTCTGCAGCCAAGGCGCACACAAATTATAGCTTAATTTTGTGTCAATGTTTGGTTGTTTGGATTCCAGGGTGCATTTCATGTTCTTAGGCACGAAGATATCCTGCGTGCACTACGTTTTCTTCAGTGCTCGTTTGGAAATTAANTCTGTTGGTTATGCCTTCAACAGAAGAGTGCTACATACCTCTGTTGCTTATGCCTTCAATAGAAGAGTACTACAGCCCTCTTTTGGCTATGCCCTTTTCGGTGCCTTCACATACACACCAGGGACAAGCACTCCATTGTCATTAATGCAAATGCGCATGGTCAAAGGCGGGTTCCATATATTTTCAACGGCATAGTACCTTCGTTCCATATTAAGGACCACACCCCTCCCAATTAGCATCCATAGCCCAATTTATCTACATGATTTGTTATAAGACAAAAGTTTATAAGAAAATGACGCTCAAATGGTCAAAATTTTAAGAAAATCTTAAGAAAATTATGAGGCTCAATTTCCAAAATTTAGTGTTTTCATTGCCCAAACATCGACATTTCGTCGTTATTGTATTCAAAATGTTAAAGGTGGAATTCAGATTCTAGTATACAAGATTAGTAACTAAAATTGCGACCCATTCTAGCCAGTTTGTTTCAGTAAAAGTTAAGAAAAATTTAAGAAAAGCTCAGGCTCAATTTTGGGAAAAGTTAAGAAAATTGAAGCTCAAGCAAAATGAAGGTTTTCTTATAACAAAACGTGTATATCTCACGGCTACTTTAGATCATACTCTCAGTTTGGGGAACAGGTGATGTTTTACCACGAAGGTCAGATATGAACAGATATATGACACAATCCGCTTTGACTGTTTTCAAAAGAGTTCCCTTCACTCTACGCGCTTCTCTATTGAAGTACTGATGCAAATCTCAACATAGAGGAGCCTCCGTACTAGGCTCCGGATAACTACGGCTTTCGAGGGATACGAGGCTGCGGCTTCGACATGCAATGAGTCTGCAGCCAAGGCGCACACAAATTATAGCTTAATTTTGTGTCAATGTTTGGTTGCTTGGATTCCAGGGTGCATTTCATGTTCTTAGGCACGAAGATATCCTGCGTGCACTACGTTTTCTTCAGTGCTCGTTTGGAAATTAA
>OLMO02000301.1:10132511-10161257 GCA_900291935.2 Cassiopea xamachana | reverse complement strand
TATATATATATATATATATATATATATATATATATATATATATATATATATATATATATATATATATAGGCTGGAATCAGGCAACAAGTGAGAAATATTTAAGAAACACTGGGCAGGACCTGAACATTCTACAATTGTTAAATTTGTGTCGTTCTTGCTAATAGACATTTCAAGCATTTTAAGACACATCTAAGAAATGTATGAGGCTGGACTTCACAAAAATGTGGAGGCTAAAAACAGAAAGGTTGTTTGTTATAAAAAAGATCTGTATGAGGGAATTGGGGGCTGTAGCTACTCTCTAACGACTATACTGAACCACTTGCCCCTTCGATACATTATGTTTCGGAATGTTGGTGCGCACAAGCGAAATACTTCCTCCAGGGTGTGTTTCTTGATGTAGCTTGCCCTCCAAACCCGATATCTAACGCTAAATGGTTGAATTGAAAAAACTTTGTTCTATAAAAGTCAATGCCACTTTCGCACCAAAACTGGCCGCTCGAAAATCAGTGGTTTAATAGATACCGCAGGTCACTTCTGAATTGCTCAAAAACCGCTGTTGATGCTTTTGATATTGTTCTCCAAAAACGTCAACAACTAGTATCAACTGCAAAAATTAATATGAAACTGCAATCGCCTACCTATCAACTGCGCAAGACATGAAATTGGGCTTCTTTTTGGTAGTAAATGATCTTCGTTAACTTAGTCCATTTTGTTAAGTCAGTGAAACGGTGCTTCAAAATCCAACGGCGTCCTTCGTTAAGCCTCTAGTAAATGGTGAAGGAGAACCACACGAAACGACTGTGGTGCGAAACAACGAAGGCAAAAGAAAATAACAAACCAAAGCCTTAGATAATGACTTCTTGAGCATTCGATTGCGACTACATCCTCCAAACAAACGAACATACATATACTCCTGTTTTCCTTTCAATAAATCAATACCAGTTGACATGGTGATAGGTATGTGCTGTTTAGGGCTGTTATCACTCATAAGCAACAGTGACTGGAATGTGAAATGCTTTTCTTGGTCATCAGCTGCCTCTCTTGGAAAACACAATCCAACCTGTTGGCTCTCGTGGAATACAGAGCCCAATCCCGGTAAGACGAACCCCGGATAAGTCGGACTAGTCGGGCTGGTGTCTTATTCCCCTTGGAGTTACCCACTAGAATTAAGTCAAATACATCGCTTACGATGCACCCCAGTTTAGACTTTCGCTTGGTCGTACCGATTCAATTCGTCCATTCGGCTTGATCACTTTTCTGGAAATATTTTCAATGTTCAAAGGTATTAAAGTTTATAGGAATATATAAAAATCAGTAAATGCATACATACATACGTGTACCGGCGGGCGCAAAAACAAGACACTAGTATGTTGCTTAGCAAACAAACAGGGGTAATACAGATGGCCAAATCTCAGAAGGAATACTGTTGATATCAATTTTGATATGATTTTTGAATTCTGGATGCCTGAATGTATTAGTAAGGCAAATTTCAAGCATTTCAAGGGAGCTCAACTACATTAGAACATTCCACTTGGCACAAAAATTTGCAGCCAGTCTGTCCTCAAAAAAGTATGCAATGCAAATCGGGCAAAAGTTCAATGGTTCATAAAATGTGCATGCTTTAAAATATTGAAAACAAAATTGGCGCAGCTGCTAAGAGGAAGAAACTTAATTACTATGCCAATTTTCAGCTAAATCTGAGAGGTAGGGCTCCGAAATCTTGTTTTTGCTGTTGATTTCATATGGAATGACCCAAATGTGTGTGTGTGTATATATATATATATATATACATATATATATATATATATATATATATATTTATATATATATATATATATATATATATATATATATATATATATATATATATATATATATATATATATATATATATATATATATATATATATATATATATATATATATATATATTGATGACAATTTTGACGTGTTGATGACAGAGGACTAGACCTACCATGTAAATGTACACTTAAGCTCATTTGTAACTCAATGAATAAAGAAAATGGGTCAACCATAGACCAAAAGCAAATAGGTCATTCAGTGCATGGAAACGATCAACGAGAGGTGCCCCACAAGGTTCGGTCTTGGGGCCCATTTCATTTAATGCATTTAATAGTGTGGCATTTTCACATGACGTGTGGCACTGAGATCTGCAATTATACAGGCGATAACAGAGTAAATTTGTGGTGACGTCATGAAAATCTATTTTAGAATTTTTATATTTTGACCCCATGAAGTGAGAGAGTACCATAAAACAGACATGTGTCGGCAATTTTAGGGGAATATTGTAAGAATGTGATGAAATGCGACCAATCCCTGAGGACAATATTTAACAAATAGCTTCGTATGTCACGTTGAAAATATGTACAAAAAAGCCATCCAATAATATCATGCGCTGGTATGAGCTGCAAAATTCATGAAACATGAAATTGAAGACAACAATGCATGCTTTTATGTTATCTCAATTTATCTATTGCTCTGTGTAATGATACGTCGCCAAATTTCGAAAAATTACTGAGAAGGAGAGACTCAGCAAATGCCACCCCTGGGCAGTAGGATGCCAGCTTTTTGCCACCCCTGGGAACTTTTTATCCACTCTTTTGTAGCCGCTTTATCTTTGCAGCTAAGGAGAGATCTGAAATTTTGGTTGAGCTCAACCTTGGTCCTTGTGGCATACTAGAAAGTTCCAATCTATTCCTGTACACACATTATCCATTTGATTGTGATAACGTAAAGTATGATATAAGCTCTAAGACACTGTACCGCGTGGTTCCTCCAGGACGACTTTGCCACCCCTGAAGCATAGGCCTGGCTACGGCCTTGACACTCAGTCAATACTCATGAAAGATTTTTACAGCTGCTCACTACAGAAACAAAACTGAATGGCATCTTTGTCAAAAAGAACCCCTTTATACTAAAAGGCAATAAATACCGGTTAGTACAAATTCAATCCACAAATTTTTACAGCATTGAGACAATAAGGTACATTAAAATGCAAGTTTTCACATTGGCTAGCATGCCAGATGAAAGGGTTTTGTACTTCATTAGACTTTAGATGGTAAATTGTAAAACATTAATTTAAGGATTTTAACTAAACAATGTAAATAGCTTCGCTTTTACATAGGTATTTCGACAAATTTATCATTCTGTTATTTGTTCATCTAGATAGTTATGTAGCATAGACTTAAATAACACTAGCAAACTGCCTTTTGTTTCCTTCTATTTAAAATGTTGGCTGTAACTAGCTTTGTGGTTATTAACATGCCAACGTAAAACAGATGAATTATTATTGTCTTTATTATGTATGCTACACTGATATTTCGCAAAGCAGACTATTTTTCAGACTTCTTAGCTATGCAGTCTGTGCTTCCTGTGTGCGTATTGTGTCATTGAAAAGTCTCATATGTTGCTTGAAAATTATGAGAAATGAGTCGTGAAAGTGGAATATATGGCTTAAAAGCGATAACATCTTCGGACAGTATAAATTTCAGACGGCAAAGCTTTTGGATCTTGCATGCCTCCTAAAATCATGTGAAACTTCTTGGAGCAATTTTCGACTACATTCCTACATATGGAAGCGATTATGAAATGACTTTAGCCATCGTATCAATCTTTCATACGCGCATGTGCAATCTTGAGTACTGAGAGCCAACGCAGGCTCAGAAATACCTCTGCTAATATAGGCTCAACGTGAGTCAAATTGTCCGAGCATAATCTACTAATGAGCGTAAATAACGTACCTCAGAATAATAGGTAAGAAAATGAAAGCCAAGCTTCTATTTGGCTTCAACACAGACAGATTACAAATGCGCAAGACTGAAAAGGAATCCCGTTTTGGCCCGGCCAATTACTTTTAATAATCATTAACGACAATCAAGGATCGTCTACGACAGTTGAAGGACGTCTTCAACAACCGAGCGCCCTCTTTGACAAACGAGAGTCATCTGCAACAACCCAGAGTCCTAAATATTGGGGCCAGATCTTGGGATGAGTGTGTAGAATAGATTTGCCGACGGAAAGGAAAAAGTAAGAGCAAAATCATAACACTGATTACCATCTATGCATTATCAATGGGCAATCAAATGGCACCACTGATTCTCCTTAATGCTTAACCACCAACAAACAGGTCATAAAAATGATAGCAATCGAATTAGCTGGCTATAAAAACCATTCCCGTCTGCTGACTAACGATAGTTAATAAAAATATGGACTAACAACGACTATAATATGAGACATATTTGGAGAATCGGGGGTTGACCTAGCCACTATGCACTGGGGGGCATTAGCAGATAACTCTCTTAATGACCACCCTCTATGGCTACTACATCCATTAACTGCAAGGAAATGATTTTCGTACTAGTTCAGTAAGACGGTGTGCCATAAGAAACGCGGCAAATACGCGCTTAAGAGCAATAGTAGGAAATGAACATAATTACATGTTGCAAAGGTCTCTCATCTCCATCAGAGGCATAAATTCCGCCGGGTGTGGGGGTGTGATACCCCCCCCCCCCCANNNCCCCCCCCCCCCACAACAGATGAGAGAGAGCATTTCGCAGGGCAATTGCATCCCTCTGCAGAGCAATATAATTTCGAACAGTTGTGTTGAGTACAAATTAAAGTGCATATTCCGACTTGGACTATCTTCCCTCGGTGCATTAACGTGAGATCTTGTTTCTTGCTATGGACTACAGGTAAACGACGCCAAAATTATGGGTCAACGTAGCATACTTGCACTTTGTTTACAGATAAGGGGATCAGTTTTCCTTCAGAGCACAACGATAAATGATGACAGCAACATTCTCCCATGTTCCATTAAATGAGGGATTTTATTGTTGGTATACATGATGCTGTATCTCATATTTATTACCACTGCAATGGCGTTCTTTTAGCATCTGTTATCATATTATGGATTAATTTTTTGCAGGGCAAAATCCACTTCTGCAGGGCAAAAACGTCTGACATCCCTCCAATGGAAGTCCGCTAGTTTCGCTCCTGCTCACTATTGACACTTTCTTCTCGAATTTGGACGAATCAGATGTACGGAAAACAATGTCTCAAAGTAAACCAATCTTTCCGAATATATATTTTATATGAAATAACTTAAGAAGACTACTAATGTTTCGTCGTACACAGATACACACTTTTTTGCATAGGAATAAAGTTTATTAAGAATATTGAGACTCAGAATCACTGAAGTTTGAGAAGAATGTAACAATAGTCCACGACTCAAACTTCATCAAGACTGAAATTTTGTGCATTCGAGTAATTGTATTGTTTGTAGGTTAACGTTGGCACCATCGATACAATATTTGTTATTCTGTTCCTCCTTTGATTTGCTTTATGATGAAGTAAGACATAGACAAAAATTTGAATACATTCCTTCATTTTCAGGTGAAGCTGCAACTCTCAAAAGTAAGAAAAATTTAAGAATAATCCTAGGCTCAAGACCTGAGAAATCTAAAGATATTGAGGCTCAGCGAAAAGTTACGTATTCTAGCAAAAGAGTGTGTAATCGATATTGAGGAGGGCTGACAACATGCCCTCCAGTCCCCCATGGTATCCCCCTGGGGGAGAATATAGAAGAATACAGTTCTCTGACTCGGGGTAAATGAAATATACTTTGAAGTGGGAAACGCTTATCCTCTCAGCTTGGGCATGGATGGATGGACTTTCGGCACCAGGTCCCCCGTAAAGCATGTCCTTTTGTACGAGATTCTGCTATGTTCTGAAGTTTTATACAGTTTTGCTGCTTGAATGATCGACACAAAATGTAATGATAGAGGGAAAGGCGAAGAAAGAATCAAAAGACATGGTTGTCAAATAAAGTACGCTCGATCTGCTTCTAAGAGAGGCCATGACGAGAGTCGGAGTGCTAGCTTCAATCAAGATGCCGCACATTCAAATCACTACACACAGGCAACTATTCTAAAAGGTTGCTGTCAAAAAATCATTTGAAAATAGATAAAGCTTCAAGGGGCTAACAGAGTCTGGTTGTGATTGATGACTAGGCCGCAGAGGCAATCGACATAAATAGCTTTAAGCCAGTTAGGCTTTAATAACGAAAGAAGAAAGAAGTGTTTTGAATATTCCTCATTCCAGTGTTCTGTACGTGAAGGGATCAATTCTGTGGTCTAGATGGGCATGGCTTAGAGGGAAATCAACGAAGAGAGTAACAGCAGTTCAGTACATCAAGAAGTCTCAGATATTGCATCAAACCTGATCAAAAAAGGCTGAATCACAGTTATATTAAATCGATGGTCTTATTCCTGCAAATCTATAAAACTGGCTTAGAAAAGGTCTCAATATGAGGAATGTCCTTAAAAGTCCTTGAGAACAGGAGATAAACGCTCAGATCATGGGATGTTGAGCTTTCATTTCCAGTAGGAAAATCTTGATTGACATACACCCTGAATTAAAAAATCTGAGGATAATGTATGAATTAACAGATTCACTTTGAGGGAAGCGTAATTTACAAATAAATCGCAGAATAAATACAACGATAATAAGAGAAATGATTTAGAAATGTCGAAATTGGAAATGTCGTAATTAATGGAATCATGTCTCTTATTATCCTTGTATCCATTCTGCGATGAATTAATAAGAAATGAACCATTCCAAGTGACTGCTTTTCGCAAACATCTGAAAACATGAGTGAGGGGGGGGGGGGCTGCTAAAGTTGAGCGTATCGAAAAAATTCGCTATAAAAGTCTTCGAGATCATGTGACAAGTTTTTACTGTAAATGTTGTTGCTTAAAAACTAACCTGCCATTCATTCAAAGGTTTTTCAAAGTGCATTGTCAAATGCCAAAGTTGCTCGGCAACACTTTCACAACTTTCACTCATCCCAAACAACTTCAATCTGGCATTCTCATGGCTTCGCTGCTTTCTTGGCCGCCATTTCTAGTTTACCACTTAGCCACTCACTAGGCCACCTCCATGTCATAAGTAGAGCTTTCACTACAAGGCGGCCACTGGCGATTTATCGCCGGCTACTTCTGCCTAAACTACAGTCTATTTTCCAGGGGTGCCGTAACAGGGGGGCAGCGGGGTACTCCCTCTCCTGCCCTAGTGAACGGGGGCAAAACTGTCTTTCTCGTCAAACGGTTTTTTCGAAAAAACTTAGATTGCATTTGAACAAAATTAGATAGTACTTTAAAGTATCATAACATTTTCGAAGTTGATGGAGGTCATCTTACAGTGTTTATCTGGCTTCAAGTGTCTCGAAATTTCGCAGCTTTTGCATGACTTTGGATAATTTTTTACAGAATGGTCAACTTTTCTTACCATATCAGTTCAAAGGCTTCTCCAAAAACACATTTGTGGCTCAAACCTAACATTTCCAGAAAGCTATTGTTATTGGTTGCGGCCAACGAAGGGCGTGGTCATTAAAAGGGAGCAGCTTGGTGCCCCACAGGAAAAAGCTGTCCCTTCTGCCATGATGTGCTTCCAGTACGCCTGCTGATTTCACTTCGAATTACGTAAAAAACATACATAGCACTTCCGGCCTTCCAAAGGATACAGCCCCCTACTATTTCTGATCAGCCAATTATGTTTTTTATAAGAAACCACTTTATAAGCAAGCTAGTATTAGGCAGCCTAAAATTTAAAAACTTTAGAACCACAAGGAAAGAGCTAAGAAACGTTTAAAAAATAGCACATTGAAATCGTTACCTTGATCAACGTAAAGCTGTACCAAAACAATGTGAAAATAACGCATTTTCTTTGGTATAGGGCAAATAGTTTGCTACATGCACGGTCTACGTAAGCTTTCACACTAATTTATTTCGCTTAAGTATGAAACTTTTAAGAGACTTGTAGAACTAAAATTTGGCCAAAAATTAGGAAAATTTTAGTACAAGGTATTGAGTTAGGTTTCTTATAAAAAAACGTGTGCTCTAAATATTATTGAAAGATCTGCACCAAACAACGCAATTAGAATTTGCAATCTTAAAGAAGCTCTTGGTGCATAATCAGTTACACGTGCAAAATTTGCATAATCCTTTTATCATTTTACACCAGAGTAGCCTCTGTATATCAATAACCAAACCATCAAGAGGACAATGACAAAGCGAGCAGAAGTAAAAGATATTCTTGGTTAGTATACAAGAGCAATTTTCGTTTGAGATGGAAAAATACCATGTAAAACTTGTTCCTTAAATAAACCAACAAGGAAATATTTCCTAGAAGCTGGTGACAGAAAAATAGCTCAGAGTAGGCCTAAATTATGGATCTTAGTGCATATTCCTATTACCTTGACGTATTATGAGTAAAATGCGGTATTTTTGCTTCTTCAGTATTAACGCATAATTTCATGGCTGCTGTGAGTGTCCAAAGAAAGAATTAAATTGAAACAACTGAAATTTAAGTGAACAGTGTGTTGGTAGAAACAGTAATTATATCTATCTAATGCCAAATAGACAGAAACCTGATGATAACAAATACTTCTGTAAATAATCGTAATAATGGTATGCTCAAGGTTCTAAATTAGTGGTTCTTAACTTTGCTATGGGTACTGAGTCCCACAAGTTCCATACATGCATTCATCGAGCCCTTCATAGTTGGAAAAATAAAATGTCAATTTTTGCTTCAAATTCAAAATATATGTATAGAACTATATTTACTGAGTTAGTACAGTAACTGGCCAAGCATAGCGTGACGTCACGAGTCACACGAGTGGGGTGAACCAAGCCGCCGAACCAGGTATGTACCGATAGGGGGCGTGGAGCACCCCAATATTTTCAAATATGCAAGATTGTAAAAAGGCAGCCATGCTGCAAGAGAGTTAGCAACAGTATTTTCTGTGACCTTTTCTTTTTTTAGGAACAATCGTTGTTGGTCAGTTGGTCAAAACGCCCCCCCCCCAACAGAAGGTGTCTCGGCACATCACTGCGCCGAACCCCAGAAACCTACTCACTCAACTTCTGGGGCGTAATCGAGCCCAGGTTAAGAACCACTGTTATAAGGTATTAAGCCACTTCTATTATTATTTTCCCTCTACCAATGAAAAGGCAGATAGGAACGAGTACAATACCTTCAGCCACTTCAAGTATTATTTTCCCTCTACCAATGAAAAGGCAGATAGGAACGAATACAATACTTTCCAGCCACTTCTAGTATTATTTTCCCTCTACCAATGAAAAGGCAGATAGGAACGAAAACAATACTTTCCAGCCACTTCTAGTATTATTTTCCCTATACCAATGAAAAGGTAGATAAGAAAGAATCACCAGCTTACTTTTTATGCAACACTTCATTTTCTATAACGATGTAAGGTAGGCAGAGAAAGGCTGGTATTGGATTTATGCTCTTATTCGCTCTATTCTGCACTGTTACACATTCTATTCTTTTGTAACATTTATTATTGTGTAAAATTCATTTACACGTTTTTCTTTTAGGAAATGAGGCTCAAAGGACCAAAATCTTAAGAAAATCCTAAGAGAATCACAAGGTTCAGCTTCCAAAATTAAGTGGTCTTGTTGGTCAACAATCAACATTACGTCATTATTGCGTTCAAAATTTTAAAGATAGAATTCAAGTTCGAGCATACAAGATAAACAAGATGAATATAACCAATTTTGATCTAGTCTTTTTCAGTAAAAGTTGAGAAAATTCTAGGAAAATCTCAGGCTTCATTTTGGGAAAGGTTAAGAAAATTGAGCCTCAGGCAAGTTGATGATTTTCGTTTAGAAAAAAACGGATAAATATACGCATTTATAATACTCCTCGTGAGTACTATTCTATGTAGTTATTTAGTTGGCCTATGTATAACAAAAATTAGATCTATGGGGCTACCACACATACATATTTAAAAATGAAATGAACGGCATGACTAGAATAATACTAGGATGCTAGGACGATATTAGGAAGGAGCACGGCTATGGAACATTCTCAGTGCTGATGCGCAAATGTGCTGACGCTAAATTAATTCAGCTCCACTATGACTGTCATCAGATTATTCAGCATGATGTTATTTTGCAAGGCAGTATATAAATCTGTTTTTAGCTGTATACTCTACTCTGTATACAGCTAAAGAATATATAATGAAACAAATGGAATGAATCCGCAGATAGCATCTGATTATATGTCAACCAGTTTTTATATTTGCAATCGTTCTAATGAGATGAAATTCAGCCTGCGATTCCGTTAAGATTCAGACCTAATGTTGTCGAACTTTATGCTGGTTAGTCAAGCAGCTAGCCTAATCTGCAACAAATGGAGAAGTGGGTGTAGCAAAATGATCAAAGTAGGAGCGGATCTAGAGGGATGTGGGGGTGGGTAAGTTACAATGAATGATCACACAGCATATAATACTAGAGTGAAAATGAAAAAGGTCATAAAGTCGCAAAAAGTCAGTGTCAGACGAGGGTCCATTCGATACAGTACATTCCCACTATCCTAACAACCAAAGTGAACGCAGCCATCAATAAGAATGGAGCTAATGTTAATAATTGCAATTTTGAATACAATCATAAACAAATACACTTGTTTTATTTCATAAGAAAATCAAGAAAGTTTTTTCGGCCTAGCACTGAAACTTTGATAACTTCTTCATGACTCCAATATCAAAACTTTCTTGATTTTTTTAGTAAAAATGTTGACATCCGTTGCTCTGCACATGCTCATTAATTAGGTGCTGTTCAATTATTACGTCACGCTGATATTGCCAATTTTGAACCAGCCACCCCTCATCATCACGCTCTATCACTTTCTTCACAAGACCACCTTGTGTTGCGTCACGCTCAGAACAAATACCCCCAACCCACCACGATATACAGCAGCCCGATGCAAAACGACAATTTTGAAGCCGAACAGGGAAAGGGGGAGAAGTAAAGAAATCTCATTCCTCGTCTATGCTTTTTCAACTTCAACAACAGCAGTAAGAGCCAAGACAGGATTTTTAAAGCGACAGTCAAGAATGAATAGCAAATATATAATAGTCAATCGCTTGTCCGAACTGGTCCCATATCAACATCAGTTTATACAAGATATCCTTTTCTACTATCGACTTCTGGAATGTCACCTTCCTACACATCAAAAACCAAATGAAAACATATTGTTCGACATCGAGCAGAAACTTGGTGTGGTCGAATGAAAATTAAGCTAAATATAAATGTAGGACTAAAGGGTTAATATATTCTATAAAATATACATTTTAATTTAGGACTAAACCACTGAAATAAACTACTAGATGGGACAGGTATAGGTAAAACTAGAAAATATGGCTTCATTCGACAAATACACTAATTTAGGCCGTGTGCTTGAGTGTCAGAGTTCCTTCATTATGCAAAAGTCTCAAAAGAAAAGATTTCTACCGTGACACCACGGAATTGAATAAAGTACCACCCACCCACCCCCCTACTTTCACGTCACAAAGAATCACGAAAAACACGTATAACTACCCACCTCCAAGGCGTGACGTAATTATTGAACAGCCCCTTAGTGGAAAACGATAAAGTTCCATGTACACATGAAATGTTGATGAAAACAACAGAACTTAAATTGTTAGAGGTCAGCCAATTCAACCCATATAATATTGTGTACACAGATAAATAGAAATTTAACCACATATACGTTTAATAAACTTTCTCAGGTCTCAGAAATCCATTACTGAACTTTCTTAACTTTTTGAGTATTATTTCCTCATAAGTAAAAAAAATGTATACCAAAACAAAGTCCAGCATGAATGATCTAAAAGGACCAAAACTGCACTGTAGTTGATTTTAGAAAATATCAGACACCTTCATCTGAGTGGCATTCATGAAGTATGAATAGTCTGTTATCTACAATCATAATAATTCTCCAAGTTTTCAACGTTGAGGAATACGACATGCTCACTTTCTAGAAAGTGGTTGGGAGGTGAAATTATTTGTCTTCTCTTTCTCCACATCCACGCAGTTGACAACAGGCATGTGAAGTTTCATTTGAGGAAACCACAAGTACTCCTGAAAATGCTGAATATGCTATAACCATGGCCAGTTGATATAAAAACAGCCATTTGCTTGTTTAGCTTGCTCCAAAAATAGCCCCAATATAGGGGAATGCTTCTTTAGAGCTCCGTTGAAAATCCGATGAACGAAGACAGCGTAATTAAACTGATGTAATCTTTTTGTTATTGTGCGCTAAGGATGATTGGATTAATGCAACTTGATTAAAAAATATCCAATGATCCTTAAGCTTGCGTTCCTTTGTGCTCATTCTTACATGAAATTGGCACGATCCATGACGGCCCTTATCGTTGAATCTGAATAATAAAATGGTATACCGTACTGCTAGTCATTCTTGATGGCCGCATGCCCATACCTCGAGAAACACCGCAGATCAGAATTAGAAAGCTTCAAATTTGTTGTCCCATTTTGCCAATTACTAAAAGAATTTGCCTTGAGATACCAGCTTCAACAGTTGATCATTCCCTATTGAACCTGTGTCTGGGAACAAAGTCCCATTACCTGAATTCTTGAGGAGCCTGAAGGCAGGTCCAAACCAGGTTTTCATGATTACGATCCTGCGCTGACCCGCAGTAGCTAGCTTTTCTGCCCCAGGGGCTGACTTTTTCGCTAAGTCGAAAGGGATAGGAAACATGAAGACTAAACAAGACAGGATTCAGTAGGTTGAAAGTATTTATTACTGGAGTTATACACACACTGACAAAAGACCAGGAAAAGAAAGCGACAAAAAGGTTATATCTACTGACCTGACATGTTCGCAGCGGAGAAAGCGCAATTCTGGTTCAAACTCGCTTCAGTCTTCGTAGCCAATTAGCCAGGAGTTGCACATGCACCAACAAATTTCGATACGGAATCAAATTACTCGAGCAGAGAGAAGAAAACAGTCAGAGGTCATTGGAATGTCCTAAATGTTCTCAAAGCCACAGAAGGAATTTCGTATGCGTAGCCCGCAAAGACCGCAGACGGTTAAGATTTCAGGCTCTATCAACTGATCATCATTAAATTGGCCGAAGAGAGTTAGGCTACAAAGATCAGAGATGCCTCAAGGTTAGTGATGCATGCAAGCATCGTATTCTGGGAGAACCGTTAATCTAAATGACAAACAGCTGCTTGTCTGGGGTTAGGGTTGAGATAGCTGAGCGTTTCACTCATTCGTACCCATTGATAACAAGAGCGAAGCGGACGTCGTTAATAAGAAGAGCGAAGCGGACGTCGTTAATAAGAAACGCGTGTTTGGTATGTACTGCAAGCGCATGCAGGGATACGAGGGCAATGCCCCCTAAATAAAAAATTGTGCATGGTTTCGAAGAAAATTTGGCTTTCTCCCTCCAAAGTGTTTCTTCAGGCAGGTTTTGCCCCTCCAGGACATTTTCTCCGGCTACGTGTTTGATGTACTGTGTACATAAGATGCCTCAACAGCATTTTCTTGTATGTGGTAATACGTTCAACGAACTTTTCTCAGTCCACATCCACATTTCCTTCGAGGCAGTTATGACAACCATTTCAAAGGGGCAATCTACCTTAGTAAAGAGAGCATGGCCCGAGCACAGGAAAAATGTCTTAGAAACCAAAGCAAATTGCCAGGCATCACTGTCAACGAATTGGAAAGTAATACATGGTTACAACAAGGCAATCCAGCATAAAAGGAGATTAGAAACATGATGCATTATATAGCAACAATACCTCTGAGGGCAAAGGGAGAGAGTTCAAAAATGCGCTCATTTGACTTAGTACCCCCAAAATCAAGAATAGGTTTGAAAGGCCCCCTCGAGCATTTCAGCAACCAGCAGTAGAGATCAGTAGGCGCAGTCCCCAGAATATGAACAAGGACGCGAACCAAAAGGTCCCTTATAAGGGTCCTCAAGTCTTACCCTTCTTTCCTCTCTCCTCGATAGTCTTGTGGTTTTGTCATGAGTTATTTCTGTGCATTTAGACACACAAAAGCTAGGTGATATGTGTTAGAGGGCACTGTCAACTAGAGCACAGAAGCTGCAGAGCAAACAGCAATCGGCATACTAACTTCCAAGGGTATAAAAATTAATGGTATCAGCTTACACTGTTGTGGCAAAAGAAGCACCAGAATGAAAACTATCACCAAAACCAAATGGACATTCCGGGTAGATGGCTCTACCACTACAGATCCAAGACGGAGCCTCACAAGATTAAACGGATCCCAAGGCTGAAATTCTCGCCAAAGTTCATGTCAACTGACAATACACCAAACATCATACATTCTCTAAAACAATCAACATGATTTGGGCGATGGTGTAGGTAAAGCTAATATATGAGGTGTATATACACCATCCCCAGGATGGCAATAACAACTCATTTGCAACCAGCTACACTCTGAAAGATTGCTAGGAAGGATGTGTGGTTATAAGACACAGGGCCGCCTAGAGGGGGCAAGGTGCACATTGACCCATGGCCACAAGGTCCAAGGGGCCTCATAACACTAAATTCTTGAAGGTCTGGGGGGCCTCATAGAGTAACTTTGTGCTAATTCTCCCCGCGGCCCTGATAAGAAATGTTGTATTTCAGCACAATACAATCATAATAAGGAAATGACACTTGCTATAGAACCTAGTCCCCATAACTCTAGTGTATTTTTGTAATTCAAAGTAAGTTACTACGTATGTCATGTTTCTTGGGAAGAATAGAAAGAGTACAGTAGATTATTGTGCTTACAGTTGTGTACTTTCTATTCTTCCCAAGAAATATGACATATATAGTAGTTGCGTTATTGTTAGGTGCCAGACCTCTGTTTATGCCATAAAGGACCCCTGCACATTGGATATTGAGTAGTGTGTGTGATGTGTTCATCACTGTTCGTGCAAACTTTGTTATGATAGGAAAGAATAACAACATCATACAACGACAACGCTGTACACATGAAGGACAATAAACCACTGTCAAATCAAGTGAACACGATGAGATGTAAACAGACTAGGGAAAACAAACTACGTTTTTGAGTAAATAACTGTATGGTTTCTAAAAAAGCTCAAACCGTGGTCTACAGCTGTGAACCAGTTCTGTTGTTCTGTAGATCTCCTACCCCTCACGTCAGATACCTTCTACCTACCAAATTTTAATAAAACTGTGTTCTGGTGAGTGATGTTTCTTAGTTATGCCGTAATTTTGATGGCAGTTTGGTTTCAGGACCTCTATAAATACATTTTCATGAATAAAGACAGCCGGGTAAAAACATATACAGAAGACACTTACATTTGAAAACAGTCCTAAATTATTAATTCTAAATGAAACAACTTCAGAAAACACAGCTTTGTGATGAAGTATAGTTCTACATAATTATATTGGTGGTAGCAAGTCATAAGGATGGTGCAATGAACAATCAATGCTGGTACAAACCTGATAGCTGTGTGTATTGCTCTAATGATGAAAACTTTAAGACCAGCTGATCTATAGAAAGCAGAATATGAGAAGAATGAAACCCTCGTGATCCTAATTCAATAACAGTAGATTTAAGGTCAAAAGTATCTTCGTGAGAAGAAGTTGGCATAATTCTGAATATGCGCATTTCTCAAAGGAATAAAGTATATAAAAATATCAAGGCTCAGAATCGCTTGGATTTAAGAATAATTTAAGAATAATGCAAGGCTCAAGTTTCATCAAGACCTGGAATTTTTGTGTATTCGAGCTATAGTACTGTTTGAAGATTAACTTTGCACTTTTAAAAAGTTATCTAGAAACAGCACTAGAACTGAAATACATAACGAAGATCTTGACGAAGATTGGGCCTTGTATTATTCTGAAATGAAGCAAGACACCAGCAAATATTTGAATATATTCCTTTCGTTTTCCAGCAAAGTTGAACAGTTAAGATAATCTTAGCGTCAAAACCGTAAAACTGTTAAGAATAATCTAAGAATAATCTTAGAGTCAAAACCGTAAACTTTAAGAATATTGCGGCTCAGCGAGAAGGTACATAGCACTAATTGCAGTCCATGCCCGGAGGCACGTGCGATCACACATGTACGTATCCACATACTTGCAAAATCCCCAACACGAGCTTTAAATCGCCCGTGCCAATATTTCTATTAACCGTGCAATTGCATAAGCCAAGCAGGAGCTTTGTTGTCGCAACTGCAACACAAGTGACTGTCACCTTTTGCTTTCATAACTCTGCTTTATCTTGTTTTACCCTAAATGAGACATTTGACATGCTTCAGCAACAAGAAATTGTGTATTGCGGATAGACAAACCTTGGATCGCACGTACAATTCCAAATAATTAAGAGCAATCGCTCGTGCAAATAAGGGTACACGTATGCCGTGACGCTCGTGCACCAATTTCTTCCGAGCATGGACCGTAATTGTTGCTCGAAATTCTTCAAAATTTTGCAAAAAATAAAATCTGCCACAAACCAGCCAATAAAATCCACCGTCATAAGGTGGATTTAAATTGGTCTGAAGGAAATTGTATTACGTATTCAGCCGAGTTAATTCAGTTCAATAGTAAGAATGAAAAAGGGTAGGTTCCCAGTTGCGTTTCTAACAAAAAAGTGAACACTTATGTCTTATCCAAAATCAGCTGCTTTGATAACTGTACATCAACTATGAAAACTTTCACGCCTGACTCACCAGGTAGTGCTTGGGGACAATGTTAATCCAACGCATGCGCAGTTAAGCTCGCAAATTCTCAGTATTCATAGTGCTGAGCTGCAACGCAGGTTAGAATCATTATTTGCCAGCAAAAATTGAGCATTATAGTAGTATTTAAGTTGAACATTCTAACTGCCCTATTTAATAGCTACACAACATTGAAATGCGCATGCGTTGAAAAGCTCACCCATGTGTACTCTTGGTTGACGTTGATAGTTATTTTCAGAAAGTTGTCGTGCGAACCAAAATGGAACAGGCGTGGCATAACAGTATGCCAAGTAGAACCTGGGTTAGTTTGTGCCGTATGATTTGGGCTGAGCTGTAAACTACCCTGTCAGTGCTATCAACTGGCCCTTTCGGGTTCATGTAAATTTGACACATGTGCAAGGAAAAATTGCTAAAACTCCAGCGTAGTGGATGCCCAATTATTGTGTTCACTAATCATTGCTCTTCAATTCAGATTGGGAAAGCCAAAAAAAGAGTAAGCCTATTTCTGACAATTATGGAAAAACCTCTCCTGTTCATACCTAATTTTAAACATTGAGATATTTCTGAGTATTAGATTTTCGAGCAATGAAGCACTGCTATATACAGCACCAATATCTACAACTATGCAATTTTGGTAGTTATTCTTTGGACGCTACAATTCTCTCCATATTGTCTTCCTTCATGGCCTCGTGTTTCCTATTTCAGCTTTACTCATATATGTTTGATACCCATCTCACTTGAAAAATACTAAACTGCTCATCATGAGCTTTCAGCCAATCTAGGGTCAAGCAGCAGGACCACCAAGATATTATCAGATGCCCTGGGGAGAATAGGACCACGAGGCCCCCTGCGAGGGAAGCGAGCAGAAACATACATAGATGATCTATTTTTCATCCTCAGAAAGTTAATTTCAGATCTACTCTATGAGGCCCCCTAGACAGGGACAAGACTTAAGGGGGTATGTGAGTAGTTCATCCCCAACCTTAAAAATTTGCCATTTTCCAGGGCAAGAACAATAGTACAGTACATTTTTGTAGGGTAACCAACTGAAGTTACTAAAGAAAAAGATCACAATGGCCAGCTTGCTGAGTATGGATCTCATTTATGTAGGGGGAAACTTGTGACACCCCAAAATGTATTGAAGTTACGTCCCTACCTTGAATCCTTACAGCTTATGTGGACCCAAAGACCTTGAAGCCCCTGGGCACTTTGCCTCCAATGCCCCCCTAGGCAGCTCTTTCGAGCGGTACTCATAGTCCCTCTGGATCCATCAAGATTCGAGATACGCTTACTCTCTATAAACACTACCTACTAATCATCACCATTTCAAAAGTTACGGAGAATTGTGTCGGCTATTTGAAACGAGAGGCGTATCCAAAGAGTCAGTCTATAAATCTAATGTATAAGTCTTAGGAGAGAAAACCACATTCGATATGGAATCTCGAAATGAATGGCATTTCTGATGTAATAAGCATCATATTATACAAATCTTGTTTCGTTCTAAAAATAACAGGAACCAGAAATGTTATGCTGGGTAGTATCATTATCTTTGCATCACTTTCCAAATCTATTGCAAAAATTTATTAAAAAACTACTATTCTAAGACTGATCGTACTCCGTTTATGATGAAACTGCGAGAAATGATAGAATTCAATACGACTTTATAACACTATATTCAGGAATTAAACATTCCAAAAGACACATGACAGCTGATGTAGCTTAATAGATCTAACACGCTTCAATCATAAATATAATACAGTTGAAATTCAGCCTTTCGTAACTCACAAAAACTGGCAAAAATAGTGTGGAATAGCTTTTGAGCCACAAGGTAACCTTGAAATATGGAAAACGTGCAATTAAGCATCATGCTCTTACTCTCTTTGCTTTCTTCCTAAATTCTACGAATGGTGACCAAGAAAGGTCGCACATGTTCGCGTATCATTTTCTACGCCACAAAGGGAAAGATATGCAAACTATTGATCTTTTCATTTTATAGACTCAATTTTCATCTCAGGTACAGTGATATAAAGTTCTTCACTCAAAGTCCCTCAAAATAGTTCATCATTTCCTGTCTCACGACTATAATATGATCAATCACGTAAGACAATCCCAAGAATTCTTAAGTTATTACCGAGATAGCAGTACACAAGTAGGCTGATACAGCATGCATTTCGTGTGACTACGACGCACGGTATAAATTGATTATAAGTCGTGGCCAATAAACCAAGTTTCAGAGTGCATTTTGAGAATCTTTCTCTTAAAAATTCTTCAGAAGCATTATATTCCCACCACTTCCCCTGCTTCACTTCCCCAAAGACTACATCTTCCTCTTGACAATCTTTAAGATTCATACAGACTTTTCTCTTACAACATGGATAGCAATAATTAATAATATCTCTCTATTTACATTTCACAACTGAAAGAAAATTCAAAAGCTCCATTTCGTCATGCCAATATAATAATTTCTTAATAAATAAAGTACTATTTATCTTATTTATATGCCTCTAGATCATTACCAAATAAATAATAGACCCTCCTTTTGCTTAAATTCACAACAAGTCATTCTCCTGCAGCACTATGATATTCCTAAATGTCATGGGCCTCAAGAGTTAGTTGTCTCATAAATTGGGTACTTGTAGAACAGCACAATATGCGCAATGTGACCACCACACGATCACCCCTACGTCAAGCTTCACGACTGCAGAAGCGTAAACAGCTGAACTGCATTGAAGGGGGATGGAAGTAGCTTCGCTAATGATCGTGTACAACGCTCCAACTCTATATGCCACTTCAGTGAAATATTGCTCCTAATATCCCTAATGTTTACAGACCGGGGCATTGCAAGTCCTAATGTGCAAAATCAAGTACCTTCACAAATGTCTTACGTGTACCTTCTAGAAGTAATTCCTTGCTTGGCCGTCAATACAGAAGCCTGTCTCATTTTTCATTTTCAGGACTGTAAGAGAATGGAGCTGACCTCTACTTTTGCTCTAACCACGTGCAAATCATGCTCTTCTACACCAGATCTGCACGTGTTCCTCTGCACAATCTGGTGGTGTTTCTTGTAAGCGCCAATCAAATTTCCTCGAGCAAGAAACCTGAACTTCAGACTTTTACAAGTAAAACTTTTGCTGGCTGCTACTTGGTGCAGATAGGCATCAAATTAAAACGAGGCGCAGACCTAACAGGATTCGCTTGGCTTTGCTGACAACACACGCTTACAACGGAGACTAAGTCAAGCATAAAAGATATGCCCAACAAATTCTTTATAACCATGCAGTATTAGAAATAAAAGAGAGCCAGCCACTTCATACAAAGCCTACTTGTTAAATTTGAATGCTTGTGCAAAGACGCTATACTTCCATGTAGACAACAGCCATGGTCCATTCATTTAATTTAAATCTTTCGATAGGAATAGAATCTGTTCAATGACAGTTACAAAAACCCGACGCTCAAGCAGCTTGAGTTCAATACTCTGATATTCGTCTATATCTCCAGCTCAATTTCTCACCTAACAATGCCCATTCTAGGTCGTTCTGAGCAGCAATTCCATTATCTAAGCTCTAAAGTAATGCAGCCCATTTGAGCAGTAGGATGGGAGAACCCCATATTTTTGGATCAAAAGGGGTTAATGAATACTAAAGATCTAAAGTGGAAGAAAACTCATGGAGGGTTAATATGAATGAATGATCAATACGTGTGTTCACAACAGATGTCGCGTTGACGCGCGTCAAATAACATCAATTATTGCCATTTTATCTCAGCTCCATGATAACATTTTTCTGTGGTGCACCCATTGCACCGCGCGTTCAGAATCCAGTGGCACAGCTTCATAACTCTTAAGGCATCGACAGGGATAGGGTAGGGAACGATTTAAAACTACAGTCCCCCTGTAAGGACATGCTAGCTTCTCATCGGAGGTGGAAAATTCTTTTCTCGGACATACTCTAGCAGTTATTGTACCTGGCCAACCGTATTATAGGCTCCCTTCCTGTCTTAAGAGTCAGCATCCAGTCGGAAAACTCCTGCTGCAACCCATGGACAAGGTATTGCATTGACAGATAGTGGGCACAAAGTTGCTATAGATCAGGGATCGGGAGCCTATGGCTTGCGAGCCAGATATGGCTCCTTTGATGACAGCATTTGGTTCTCGGACTCACAAAAATCCTAGCTGAAAATTCTGTATAAAGTTGTCGGCATCGCGGGCGATATTGTCGATATTCGCTACAAAAATGTTTCATTTAAAATAATGCATTTATTTAGTCCTATTTACTGCTATTTACTGTTTGATGGGCGAGGTTGCATAGTGGTTAGAGCGCATGCCTCACGTGTGGAAGGTCCGACTCGATGCTCTGACTGAACGCTCGCTCACTGTACACCCAGCAGCAGATTGGTACCTGGTGGCAACACTGGGGAGATAAAGGCGGTAAGGAAAGGAACTGGCCACCCTACCTCACATGCCGATGGCTCAGGATAAGTGTTCTCTTTAACAGGCACTCCCTTACGTACGAAAGTATACGAGACAACTTTTACCTTTAATGGTTAAAAAATATTGCATGGCTCTCATGGAGATGTACTCTAGAACATGAGTCTTTAATGGCTCTCTCAGCCAAAAAGGTTCCCCACTCCTGTTATAGATCATATTTTCTTCAAATGCAAGGCTGCTCCACAACATAAATTCGTTGACCCAATGGGCAACTAATTGCACTGGAAAGAGGAGTTGTGATAACTTGTAAACGAAAGAAAAAGAATTTTCATTCCTAGTGGCATGCTGAGGAATTTTGAGCAGAGGGTATGGAGAGTATAGCGTATAAATGAAGCATGTCCCGAGGTACAAAACCTGCCTGTGCGAACTCTTTGCACGGGGAGGGGTCAAAAACTTTATTTGAGTTTGTAAATTTCCAATTTTCAATATTTCTGTTGGGGGGGGGGGCAAAATCATGCAGATTTTTTTGGGTAACATTACCCCTCCATGACCTATTTCAGCCACGTGCCTAGTAAAAATTAATAAATTCGATCCCCACAAAAATACTGACAAGACATGATCGTAAGGACAACTTTTACCGGCAAGCCAAAAATTTACCAAAGGCTTCTGTCGAACTGTGGATGTTGCATCCAACCACTCCCTTCCTTTTGTCATCGTGCTGCATGACAGCTTGCTAGATCCATTTGCTTGACGCACTATCACTAGCAGGGGCAGATGTACAAGATGACCATTAGGGGGATCGATTGTGAAGGGTGCTAGGCACCATGCCCTCCTGATGCCTGAATAATGAAGCAACCCCCATTTTTCATTTCCGTTACTGTCCCATCTTAAAATTCGTTTTTTTGGTGCTGAGACTTTATACATTGACTATTAAAAAGCAATCCTATTCCTACAGAAACAAATAACATTTTGAAGTTTACCCGCTTCAAAATTCACCAAATGGTATGACAACATAGTGAGGGGGGAGTTCAGAACTTCTATACATCCCGCTAAATCTTTCTATGATCATTAGTGCACCTATTGATTTGCAACCTTGGGTGAACGCATTTCGCTTTCATGAGGGCTAAAAGTTATGTTATCTTCAAAAGCCTCTCAGAAATTGTTTCTTAAGAGCACTTTCAAATGAATGGCCGTAAATGAATTAGAACACAGATGGTCGTTAAATTAAATTCAAGTAAATCTAATATTGATCATCCACGTTTCAAATAAACAAGGTATTGACAATGTAAACAAGGTACGGTAGTACTGGCATAACAATCTGCACACTGTTCTAAGGAACACTGGACGCCAAAAACACCAACGGGCAACAGTGTAGCAACTTACTTTCCTATCCTCCGAGCCCAAGTAAGAAATAAGGCAAATGGAATGTTATGCTTGTACCTATCATCTACACGCTTCTTGCCTAGAGTAATTTTTATATAAGGTCATTGTGGAATGCACTTTTTTCTATAAGAAATAAACTTTTTGTCTTCACAATGGCAATAGCAACCCAGCTTAGGCAATTGCGAGGCAAGAAAAAGGATGCTCAGGTTTTGTGAGGCATGTGATGGATGTTCATTCTATTTCTAGCTGGTTTGATATAAAATTTACCAGTAAAAACAGTTTTTGCACTTGATTATTTGAAACTCAGCCTGCCTGTGTTTCTTAAATGTTTCTTAATTTTTGCATGATTTCAGCCTCATGTTTCTTATAGACATGTTTCTTATAAAAACGCGTACAAGCAGAAAATCCTTGGAGAACGTACGTCACTAACTTGTACGAAATAACCTTCACTGCTAAGCAGGCACTATCGCACATGGGGTTGACGTAAGAGCATTCTACAAACACCAAAGAATAGCCATAGGCCAAACGATAACATTAGCGCTTGGGCTAATAAATAAAATGATAAAGGCTATACTTTATTAAGCATCAAGTACGCGACGCCAACAAACAACCGCCTAACTGGTAATAACGTGTGGGCCAAAACAGCTTTGCAATACGATAAATACGATAATTTGAGCAACTATCTACATAGCACAGCATTCACGGCTTAATCTGATATGCTGAATTGGCTTACAGGACCTCGTAACAAGCAAATAGTACAAGCTGGCGTGTTACCTTCTTCTCTCGCGATCTGTAACGGCCTTTTTGCATTCGATAGGTGAACGGTCCTGGTCTATTCCAGTTCTATGTTACGAGTAAACTAATCACTACACAAGTGCCTCATTCCAATTTGGTTGCCTTCGTTCGTCATCGCACTGGGACAATCGGTCACTTTGCGGATTAGGCATACAAAAACATACCTTCAGATAATTCCCAAAAGAGAAAATGGGCGCCATTTTTATGTGTCAAAGCTCTCGCATACGCTGCAAATTGCATGAAATCGACTTACACGACTGGCAGCCAGGGGATATTTACAAATCTATGAAAGTCATTGTCCTTAAGCCTCAATTGGAGATGTAATATCGATAATTTAACAACATTTTAAAAAGATCTTGCTTAAGTCCATGTAATCGGGATTTAATGCTGTGTAATACTGGTTTGACTTACAACCCCCCGTAAATGCTCCTCCAAGAGGACATCAACCAGTCCTACTATTCGTTTGCTTTCGGAAAGGTTAGACTGGGTCAGATCTTTTAAATATAATGTGAGGACTTTGCCCTCCCCCGTTTCTTGCATGGCTAGCAATAAGCTGGTACACCACTTCCTCAGTCATTAACATGTGCTATGGGTGTAGGGGAATATCCTTTGAAAACACCTGATAGAGTTTTGAAATTTAGTTCTTTTCGTTTATTACAATTGCATTGTTTTTTTTATAAGAGAAAAGTTTATAAGAAAATGAGGCTCAAATGGTCAAAACCTTAAGAAAATCGTAAGAAAACCATGAAGATCAACTTCCCAAATTTAGTGTTTTTATTGGCCAAAAATCGATATTTCGTCGTTAATGCACTCAATATATCAAAGAGTGAATTCAAATTCAAGTACAAAATATTAATAATGAAAGTGTAAACCATTTTAGTCAGTATATTTCAGTAAAAGTTAAGAAAAATTTAAGAAAATCTCAGGCTTAATTTCGGGAAAAGTGAAAAAAAATTAAGGCTCAGGCAAAATGACTGTTTCTATATAAAAAAACGTGCATGGCAGTCAAAAGTACTTTAAATTAGTTATGTATATAAATTTACTTTTGTGATATAGAAAAAGAAAACTGTTTTATTAAGGAAAGTTTCCAAGACTATGCTATGATAAAGCTTGACCACACCCTACTCGAACCTTTTTTCAGAGCACACCCTTCAAGCAATCCAAAATTTCATATGGAAATGATGCCATTTGCATAGAGCATATACAGAGCATATGAAAGCGAGAAAGGTGACCATACTCCNCTAAATTTCCAAGACCACGCTCAAGATTTCCAAAACCACAAATTGTGGCTAAGACTATACTCTAAAATAGGCACTGCTGAAAATCTTAGCTCAAACAAGAATCCCTTGCACCAATCTAGCTGCTCTGCAAAGTGATATTGCAGGAGGAATCAGGACTAATAACAGTCTTATTAAAATCGAGTGCAAAATTCAAGAGGCATTAAAAAGGTGTCTTTTGCTTCAAAAAGATTTTAAATATTGAAAGTAAGTTATGAGCCTCAAATGAGAATAATGAAGGTACTCAAACATACCATTTGCTAGAACATCCGGCATCTGCATAACAGGTGAGTGGATGGCAGAACCCGAGGATAATGAAGTGAAAGCAGCTGCAATATTATGACCTACAAAACAACATTAAAATATCATGGCGTTTGGAAACTGTGAGTATTAAATCAGTGAATAGAGGACTATACTAACGGGAAAAAGTGAGCACCCACAATCATGTAATCTTTACTCTTTTCATAAACTTCTTTAGAGAGCATGGTTGTCAAACAAGTTCTGACCTTCTACGGGCGAAAGAGGTGATGGCAGGGAACGTAGAAGAGACAAGAGGGAGAGGAAGGCAAAAAACAAACTGGCTCGATTCATGGGCGGTTTTTCAAGAAAAATTAGATGAGGCGAAGGTGCTGAACTTGCCTACTATTTTCAAAGAAAAGCTTGTTCTCGACATTTGGTCTGGAGCATCTATCGATTCTAGGTGTTTTTCAAAGAAAGAGTTTGCAAGAAAATTGAATTGCAAGCAAGAAAGATGTTCATATTAACAAAGTGCGTATTCAGACTTAGGTCCACTGCCTTTGCCGAGAATTTGCCGACGCGATGGCAATTGGGGGCAGTTTGCCCTTGCCCCCTTAATACCCACTACTAGCTCGATTTAATACATGAAATAACTGGGATACCATTGCATAAATGGAAAGAAACAGCAATGAGCAGAATTGAATGGGGTGTGTCTGTTCAGTGCCCTAAAAGTCGCCAATGTCTTGGTGGCATCCAACAAGAACAACAACAACATATCTTATTTTGCCGTGAGAAAAGGACCTACCAATGAGATTTATCAAAAGGGAGGTGTCGCCAACATTAATTGATCAATCATCATCAGACATATCTTTACTGTTCAGTATTCTCGAAAAATAAACCATAGATCAAATATTGTTACGCGTGGGTCAAAATATGTCTTAAAATAGTTACTAATGTATGGAACCATTTGCATTTAGCTAGTAAAAGACACACTATATCTGGAAACTGCCCTACGTTCAAAGCACTTTAATAGATAAACATTTCTCGCAAGAGATTGATCAATCAAAAGTTATCTTGATGATTCATACCAACTAAACGCATTTCTTTGCTGAAAACGGGTGAAACAATTTCTAACGTACCTAATTCTGCATAAAGCCCTTCTACATGAAGCTAACAAACAGACAAAAACAGACAGACAAAAACAGACAAGCAAAGAGAAATACAAATTAACATCGCTTGCCAGGTGGAAAACGACGTTGATTTTGTAGGGCAAGTAATTTGGTCTTCAAATTCAAGACAAAGCACTGGAGAGAGAAATTACAGCATTCCCAAATAGTTTAGGGCTTTGGCTAACAAGTCGACATTGTATGAAGGGGGAAGAGGGCTTACTTTCTCACTTCTGCAATGAAAATAAAACGGGGGAAGAAAATTTCTAACACTGTATCGGTGTTCCAAGGACTTTTGGTAGGCATTGTAGATTGTAGTTATAAAGGTTTATAGAAGTTTCTTAACGACAAAAATACAGGCAGAACTAACGAATTCTCAATTCCAACTTAGAAAAGGAGTAATGTAGCCCCCTCTCCCCTCCCCCTTACATCGATGTTGAATGAGAAAAAGTGTATGGTGGGAAAACTTTTTAAAGAATGTTGTTATTCCTGATGAATGGAGATAGAGGTTGTAATTTAGAATTTTTCATACGTTAATACATGGAAAGAGACGGTTCTTCACACAACGGTTCCAAGACATCATGCAAACGGGAAGCCTATCCGTACCTACAAGGAACGGTTCCATACAGAACCGTTCCAAAGTCCCCTTGTAAACGCAGCATTAATTTCCTTTACATTTTTTGTACATGGAGGCCCCTTAGATAATAAAGAAGCATGATTTACAGGGGGCCATCTTAAATAGAATAGTTTATTCTACTTCTAGGAACTACAATAAAGTAACTTATATTACAAAACAAATCATAAAAATAGATACAACTAGATTTTCTAATAGTTTACAAGATCCTATTTTGGCTGTCAAGTTCATTGTTGCTTTTCTGCTGTTAGTTCAATTCATGAGCATTCTAAAGAGAGTCCAGAGAGGCCTAAATGTTATGTGGTAGTCATCTGTAAAGCGATAGCCTACTTTGTATGTAACTTTTATTTTAATTGGTAAATTTAGTTACGTTTTACCTCTCTGTGTGCATTACAGGATTCGTGTTGCTAGGGCCGCCAAGAAAATTCTGAGGCCCCGGGGCAAAAAAGATGGTAGAGGCCCCTGCGAGGGAAGCGATTAGAAGGTTTTCAGGGTCTAGAAATTTACTTTGGAAAAGTACTGCTGGTTTACATTATGAAGCTCCTAGACCTTGAAGCATTGGGTGGTATGAAGCCCCCTTGGAGCTTGAGTCTCCCTGCCCCCTCTCGGTGGCTCTGCGTGTCGTTGTCAATAGATGAAATTTAAGGAATTTAAGTTTCTAAGCACCAAAAATGATCCTATTGCCTCGTTTCCGATTTTAACCAAATTGGGCCTTATCTTCAAATAGATCTGGCCGAGAAATCTGAAGGTGATTTGGCAGCCTTGATCACTGCACACGCTCTCACATGACATGACAATACCTGACGCGCATTCATGTCAATGCAAGTTAATTACTTGTTACATTGCCAAATTGGTGATGATCACCCATATATTCATGTGACTGCTCTACTTATAGAGAACTGTGAATGCTCCTCTACTCTTAGTGAAACAATAAATAACTTGAAATTGGATGTCTCGAATAAACCGACTACTACAAAGCAAGACTTTGGCGTTTGGACTTGACAACATCCTTTTTTTATAAAAAAAATACCCCAGTTTTTGCAGAGCCTCAACATTCTTAAATGTTTTTCTTTTCAGTTTTGAGCATTAGATTATTCCTAAATTATTCTTAAATATCGAATATGTAATTACGTCTGAAAATCAATTGCTATATTCAAATCTTTATTGATGTTTTATCATAAAGCAAAACAAAAGTTGAGCAGAACAACAAATATTGTATTGACAGTGAAAAAGTTAATCTACAAACAGTACTATATCTTAAATACCCAAAAATTAAAGTCTTGATGAAACGTGAGCCATGCATTATTTTGAAATTGTTCTTAAATGTCAGCGATTCTGAGCTTGAATATTCTTATAACCTTTAGTCTTATAAAAATGCATACTTTTGCTGAAATAATATGAGATCCAACACAAGCCCAAAGCTAAAAGCGAATATGTTTATAGGGAGTTGAGAGTCAGTGCTTCTTTGATCCTATCTTTAACAGAGAATGAAAGATAGAAGGAAAACTTTGCCACATTTGATGAGCCCAAGACTTGAAGTCATCACAGATGTAGAAGCAGCTGAAAAAATACGTCTTAAAGCTTAATAAGAATTAGCGAAGCAATGTAAAATTACAGCTGAACAAAATAGGTGTCGCATTTTTTATCAAAACTTTATCCCTACTTGTGTCTGAATATCTATATTTCATAAGCTTAATCACGTCGTAGATTATTTTCTATTGAAAAATTACCTTACGCTAGACTAGCATCAAAACCGCTTAATGTCATTCTTATCAATTTTCATATGAACTTATATGCATCAATTATTTTCTTTCAAAATATTTTACAAGCTACATTCTGTATCAGCTTGTACTTCGCTCTCTTTAATCCATGTAAACGTGTTGTGGGCCATTTCATTATCAGCAATAACTAATTAAAATGAAATATTATGTAAAGCATGCACCACAAGCAACATCTCTTTTTAGAAATAATCTTCACTTTGCAGATTCCTACATAGTATCTTCATTGTACTCAGAGAAATTCAATTAAAATCAATTTTATGAAAGTCATATGAAAAAGTTCAAGCCTAGTGTCTAAAGATATTTTTTGTCTACACACACAAATTTTTCCATAGCTTTGGTCCTTTAAAAAATATACTCGACATGAGTTGGCATATTCTCTCACTGTTCTTTTGCGCTCTATGTTCTAAACTACATCTATTTATTTTGCTTTGAACAATTTGCTCAAGAAACTGTCCGTCGACGTCATCACAATTT
>OLMO02000301.1:10103916-10115858 GCA_900291935.2 Cassiopea xamachana | reverse complement strand
CTATTCCTCTTGAAAGAAACTAGTGAAGGTTGAAAGGGAGGGCAGTAAGTATAAAGGAATGTTGAACGGTGCAGAAATAGTCTAAAACATTTGGACACAACGCAAAGATGGCTACTAACTTACAAATGTTGTTAAAAGATGCTTCGGAAATACAGCATCTTAGATTTAATGTGCCAAATACCACCCGCAAGGAGCAAAACAAGAAGACATGGGAAGTTCAGGGCATCGTTAAACAACAATGTCACTGCTTGGCCATTATCTCCAGGGGTGCTCTTCCTGGCCCAACAAAAAAGCAAAAATTTAAGGTTTTCATCTAACAGCTGGAAATCTTGGTAATAATTTAACTATGGATAAAAAATGACTGAAGTTACTACATTTGTAAGCTTCTTGGTGCTATTTCATGATGCTAAGGAGGCCTGGTGGCATAGAAGTCGAACATGAAAGAGATGGAATGGGGCCTTCATATGGGCTTGGTTAACAACTCAAATTTCTATAAAGGTGCACTGCAGAAGATGTATAAATAACATACCTCACAAGTCTATCTAAAGGAGGAGCAAGATGGTCAGGCCAGCTGAAATCGAGGACCTATCAAGAGATTATCAAGATATTAGATTCATATAAGCAAAGCATACAAGAAAGTGCATGAAAATATAATTTAAGACTTAAGAATGTCAAAGGGAATTCTTTTCATATATGATAAGACAAAAAGGGTGATCAAGGCTGCACTTCACTAAAAGAGCTTTTGCCTTTTTGTGCTATCCGAGGTTTCACACTCGGACGAAAAAAGCCTATAAGTATGTCTAAAAATGTTGCCACTTATCGTGCTCTTGTTAAGTTCTGTAGTACCAACAGACCATTTGCTGATTAATTCCCTATGGTCAAAGATTAAGCAAATATTCTCGCAAAGTAAAAGCCTGGTCTTTATGTAGAATATCTTTAAAATCCAGAACACATCAAATTTCTATTATATATCGGAGCATTTAAAATCTTTGCTAATTTGAAGAAATGCTGTACTGAATGTATTAACAACACAACGCAAATGCAAAAGATGGATGAGATGAGAGTGGATTGGAAAAAGTCATGCATCTGAGGAGAAAACAAGAGATGTTATACTACAAAGAAGTAGGGCAGGAAGAAAGAGAGAGGAGAGGTAAGGGGTTGAGATATGAGCTCAACGAGAATGGGTACCGTCAACCGGGGTGACTTTGCTTAATCGAATGACTTTGTTCACTTGGTCCGACCGGCATAAATAAGAATAGCTCAGATGTTAACCTTTGATTAAAGAGCATATTCATATTCATATATTATTCATATTCAACACCTTTTTACAGTTGGTTTTGAATACTAGTTAAAAACTAATTAATACCAACTATTTATTTAAAATACAATAGTATTTTTTACATTAATAGATTTAAAATAAAGAATTAAGAAAAAGATAGAGACCAATAAAAAGAAACTTGCTATGTGCAGATGTGGCACGTACAATTTTTGCCATCCCAGTGTCGTATTTCTTTTCAAAATTTATTTTCAATTTCATAAAATTTAATATATAGTTCTTTTGCAAACAATGTACAGAGGACTTGTTTTTGCATGGCTTTTTTGTTTATTTGGCCATTTTGAAAATATTGTTTAACCAGCAAGTGTTGAAATGTAACTAATTTATTGTTTTGTTTAACACGCTAATTNNTTTTATCTTTTCCAACAACTTTTTATTATATTTCAGGTTGGTTAAATAATACCGTCAATTAGGAATGATGCCTAGGGGGCTCAGGGGATAGAGTCCCCTCGTTAAAATCACTGTTCATTGGGGTTAGGGGGCTCAGCCCCCAAAGTCACCCCAGTTGACGGTAAGAAGTTAAAACACTAGTTTGTATGGTAAGATAGGAATAATTACTGAATGGAAAATAGAGACTTTATGCTAAAAGTGATATCAACAACCTTTTAAGAAAAAAGTTTTGCAGTAAATGAATAACAATGCAACCGAAAGTAAATGAAAATATTTTTCTGGCAATAAACAAGGGGCATACATCAACAACAAGACATACCTGATTGTTCAGTTTAGATATATCGTACCGCCTTTCTGATACATTAAATACCATGTACTTGTTAGCGTGTTTCTGGTAAAGCATAGAAACGATGTTCACGAGGCTATCTCGATACGTTGATTCGAGTCCACTCGCGGGAAAAGACACGGCTAAAACAAACATCAGTTTTCGATTAGATGAATTTGACATTGACATGGCTTGTGACTTGCTAGATTTACATTAATAGGCATTACGAGCACTGAATGGAATTTAGTTTGTGAATAGTCTATGCAGGAGTTTCGTTTGTACGAAAGGAGAAACCTGATGCAATCTCTGGTAGGCCACATCCTTACTCCACAAACATAATTTCTTCAAAGCACCTGCTTTAGACACTCAAAAATCCAATTATCGTACGAATCATAAACTGAGCTTGCAACATTCCTACTTTTGCTGCTTGAAACTACTCGCTAGTCTAAAGAAGACAACAAACAAAGTTGTATTCAGTACTATAAATGCTAATCTGACAACCTGATAAAATTGTCCTGTAGATCTTATCAAATATATGAGATTTAAGATTTACACCATACTACAAAATGAAGCATTTACACGCCCACACTTGAAAATAGAATTTGCACACATCCAGCTTCTAGTTTCTAGACTGACTTTATGGGTAATATTGAGCTACTGCCTACTGGTCTACAGGATAAAATACTATGCATATATTTTCACCATTTCAGTTAAAATTTACTTCTATAAATCTTGAGCGTGTACTAAACAGGGTTGTAGTCTTCGAGGTGCAGGGCCTCTTTCAAACCGATAGAAGGTTTTGAGGGCGAAGCCCCCTATGAATACCAAGTGCTTAAAAAGCTTCTTCAATTCCTTTACATTGCTCATAGTTTGCAAACTCATTTTAGAATTTCGTTCAAAATTTAAAGCAACATTACAACCTGGCAAAAACTCAAAAGTTTGTGGAATCAAGGAATTAAATGGTGTAATTGTACTCAATTCTCAATATCGATGTCTCAAAAATTCAATTTTGAGCCCTCTCCCTTGCTAGAACTTTGGCATTGTACCATTGGTGTTAAGCATAACTGTTTTGGGGTTGTCTATTGATAAATTAACTTGCTGTGTGAAACATCAATAGGTTGCATTGGTATTTGTCTAAATCTTCTCGTGGAAAAATCATGTTTGGAAATTCATCTTGTTTGCTTTTCGAGAGCTAAAAATTGTGTCCCATTTCAAGAGGGAGTAAAAAGTCATTATTAAAAGCATTTGCTATCACAAGTGAAAAAATAACATGGGAACAATTAGTCAAAATAGTATTGTAGCTCAAAACTTCAAAATTATTTAACTATAAGCCAGCTTTGAGTATAAACCGCATTTTAAAAAACAGGAAGAAATGCTTTGCTAGAAATCTAGTTGCTTGAAACTAATATGACGGTCAAGGCAAATGCTTGGGTTGAAGCATGTAACATATCAAAAGCATTACTGGTTAAAGAAAAACATAAGAGAAAGTAGCCCTTGATAATGACCTACAGTGCACTCTCCATAATGCGAATACTCGATATCTCGAATATCTTGATATCACAAGCAAATCCTTCTGCCCCTAGGCCATTTTACACGAAAGCTCGAATACTCAAAAGCTTGAATACTCAAAAACTGGAATATTCGATAACTCAATTACTCGATGACTCAAATAGTCGACAACTCAATCACTCACAACTCAAATACTCGACAATTTAGTTCTCAAAAAATCAATTATTCAAAAACTCGAATACTCGACAACTCAATTACTCGACAACTTGAATATCTGATAATTCAATTTGTCAACAACTCAAATTTTCGACAACTCAATTACTCAACAACGCAAACTCTTAATCTCTCGATTGCCCAAACATTTTCGTTTGTTCCTTGAACATTCGAGTTACCTGTAGTGCACTATATTTCAATGCCACAACTTAACTATACGTCAATTGTACTGAACAAAAGCAAAAACACAAGAAACAATTAAAAACTGAAAAGAAAAAATACATAACAGCAAATGTCTAATTGGAACAGAAATACCTATTAACAAAGAATTCCCTAAAGGCAGTGGTGTAGAAGAGGGGGTGCGGGGAGCTCAGCCTCCTAGCTCTGCTTTGAAGGGGGCACAGCCCCCTCCCCACGGTCTGTAAAGTTCTTCGAAGCAAACGGGTATTGTGGAGGAAATGGTATTGTTTTTGAAGACAAAATGCTTTACCAAAAATTTGTGAGCAGGGACGTAGTGACCCAGGGTTGTTGGGGTGTAGCACCCCGCCAACTTTCGGAACTTGAAATTCAGGTAACATTGGGTCATTACATTTTTTAAATCAATTGATTTTTGAAGAGTTAAAGGCTACATAATACTTCAACATCAGTTGAAAGAACGTAAAGTTAAAGGAAGTATTTACTGTATTTGTAATAACCAATATCAAAGTAGTCTTTTCCAGCCATCTGAGAACTTTCACTTTGAAATGTTTTCTCCGGTCCCAACCATGGTTGGCCCTGATAGTAGGCTCTAAATACGAAAGAATGTCTAACACGTTTTCTGTAATTTTTGCTTAAAGGATTATTAAAATGGCTATCTTATGAAATACTATATTTGCAAAAATCAATCCCAAAATATCGTTTTCCTGCCATCTGAAAAGCTTTACTTTGAAATTTTTTCTTCGAACCCAAGCATGGTGGGCCCTACAGTAGACTCTGGATACGAAGGAATGTGCAACACACCTGTGAATTTTGCTTACAAAACATTAGTAAAATGGCTATCTTATGAAATACTGCAATTCCAAAAACCAACCTCAAACTAGGGTTTTCCAGCCTTCTGAGAATCTTAATTTTGAAAATTTTTTCTGCGGGCCCAATCATGGTGGGCCCTATAACAGATACTAGAGAATGCCTAGTACATTGAAAGTTTTCGATAGCCATGCTTACCCTCCAGTCCCAACCACATGTAAATAACCGAAGAACATTTCCTTAAGACATTGGAATGAATAATGATTGGTGACAACAGAGCAGCTAACTAACCAGGTAAACTTAGGTAATTTCTTCCTTACATCCAACCAAAAGGGCTCTCACGACGCCCCTGCTTGTGAGAAACGGTTAGTTTATAAGATTTAGAGCATTAATCGTGCTTTCTTGCTAGACCATTTGCTGAGTTTCTTATATAACGAGGTGGACCAAGTTATTAGTTTGTTATAAAAATGATCGAAGGAAAAGCGCCCCCTAGCTATCAATTTACTTCTACACCACTGCCTAAAAGTGAGTGTTGGAAGGAGCTCAAACCAAAATGAATGGCTATTGAAAGACGTTCGCCATTGTTGCACCTAAAGAAAATCAAACGACGTAAAGTGTCAATGACTATAGGCACACTCATACCTACCGATGATGCGGTCTGTTACGTATGTCAGATCCAAATCAATTGAATGCTCTACTTGTTTTGAATTTCCCCTAAAATAATATGTATCACTTGAAGATCAACGACAAACATGGGACAGTATGCATCTTCATGACAATCTAAATCTCTTTTTATATATACAATTTTAAGCTTTAAAAAAATATATGCTTTATTTTCTCTGCACCACCTACAGCATGAAGGACGCAGGTCATCTAGTCTCAACTGTAAGTAGTGCTTTCAATTTAACAGTATCAACTTAACACAAACACAAAGAATAAGGAGGTCTTAACGCTGCTGATATATTATTCAAATAGTCTAGATCTAACTTACCGATGTGCTATGGATAGATCCTAAGCACGGTTTTAATGCCTGCTATGATGCCTCTATTTTACTACACTTCTCTTTTATTAAAATAAAGTTTATAAGAATATTAAGGCTCAGAATCACTGAAATTTAAGAAAGACTTAAGAATAATCCCAAGGCTCAAGCTTCATCAAGACTTAGAATTTCTGTGCATGCGGGGATGTAATGCTATGTTTCGATCAACTTTGGAAACACTGATACAGTATCAGGCTCGTAGCCAATGATCGCCTAAGACCAAGGCCAAAGAAATTTCAAAATTTAGCTTTGTGCCTCCCTGAAAATATTTCATATGCGAGTATTATTTTCTTCGTTTTCTCCTAGTTTGCGTTATTATCTCTCTAAGAGATCGAAAATTTATGGATCGGTGTACAAAGTCTTCAAATTTCAATTAAATTAGGCTGGAAGATCACTTTTCCTCCTCTGTATAGAGATCAATGATGAACATAACTTCCATTTAATTGGAAAAGGGGCGTTTTCCAACGTTTCAGAATGTATGAGCCTAAACAATTTTCTGGGGGTAAGCATCCAGGCTCTCATTTTTTCGGCTCACGACCAGCTTTCCATTCTACCTACTCAAATGCTGCTGCACCTTACTTATTAGGGAGGTTCAGATCCACTGCGAGTGTGAGTACGGGTATGAGTTAACCCCCCGCGTAGCTTAACACTCGAACTCGAACTCGTACTGCTACTTCCTGTGTTAAACAATCCAGAAATTTATTGATATCAATAGATCTGCGTCTATATTCAGACAATTTAGAGACTGGTAAAATACTAGAGGGTCCTATCATCCTTTGAAGATAAATATGAAGCTAGTACTATATCCCCCGAAAGCCAGTGCCTACTTTTACTAAACTTTCGCTATCATGAGTGAAGATGAACCGCTATCCGAAATTTACTTGAACAAGAATGGCATTCCAGGAAGCGAGAATGCTGTTGAGTTATTCTTGTAATGTTTTAATAGCTTAAGCCCTTCTTTTAACCATGAAGTATACGCTCTATGCAAGCATCCCCGTTTAGTCACTATCTATGCCTAGGCCCTTTCCAGAGGCTTGTTAGGACCGGGTGGTTCCACGACAACTGCTCTTAAATAAGCCTTTATATTGTGCNCTCATTTTTCAAAACAAAAGGTTGATTTTGCACGTCTGCTTTTTATCAAGGCAATTGCTTATGAATTGCATACTTATTCTGGCCAATATTATCAACTCCAAACTCATTCTGTTCAGTGTGAGACTTGCTGAGAAACTCGTACTGAACGGCTGCTTCGAGTACGAGTTTTGACGGTGATTCCCTCTCAATATGCGTAGATCGGTTGTGCAGTTGAGAACTCGTACTCGTACTCGCACTGGATCTGAACCTCCCTATTACTAGAGCCCTTCAGGTTCTATTCCTTCTGTCTATTTTCTTCATATCTTTTTATTAGGGAAAAGTCTTCCAGCGTCTTTTCTGTGTGCATTCTTAGTCAATTTTGATAACTGTGTCCAGAGTTTTCTCTTTGTTTCTCCTCTACTGATGCATGCTCATTACTCTTGCCTCAATTCTGCCATGCTCGGAAGATATATCCTCAGAGATGTGTCCAGGCAAATTCATTTGTGGGGATTGTTCAAAAATTTTTAGTACAACTTTGCAAACTTCTTACAAAAGGTCAACGAAGCACTGCCACCAACAGGATGCAAATTCTAAGCATCATGACCAATGTTCTTACAGTTTAGTACACACTGGTGATGCCACGCCCTCCACCTCGCCCAATCAAGTTCCCCCTTACAAAATCGCGTCGGCTACGGGTTTGTACAGTAGCTATTGTTCTGTCCTACTATTTCTTTGTTTTATGATAAAGTAAGACATCAGCAAAGCTTTGAATATATTCCTTTGATTTTCAAGCAAGGTTAATACTTCGGTACTTGAGAATTATTCAATAATCTTAGGCTCAAAAGCAAAGAAAATTAAATACATTGAGGCTGAACAAAAAATTAGGTATTCTTAGAAAAAAGAATGCATCCTCTCAAAAGCAATTTTCTAGTCCATTGCTTTGAGTTAAATAATTACTTCTTCCAACAATTACCCAAATAATCAAACATTTGATAATTACTTAAGCATTGTCGTAAGGAAGGCATCAAACATATTATCGCACAAATTTATCTATAGTTATTAGAATCTATAAAGTTTGCATGCACAATAGTTTGTATACAAATATCTATTTCAAGCTAACTGTTCGCAAAAGGAAAGCTTCACATCCATATTATGACAGATTTATCTACATTTATCAGCAAATTGTAATGAAAAATTTATCTACAGAATTTATCTACATAAATTTATCAGTAAGAGACAAAACTCTCTCAAAAACCCGTATCTTATCTTTCAATTTCTTATTTGAAAAAAACACCTTTGCATGATTTTCAAAAGAAGGAAAGCTTCAATAAAACTTTATTAATATGTATATGTTCGCTACATTATCATTAAATCAACAGATAAAAGTTCCCTACATTCTCCAAATGACATGGTATATAAGAAAACAATATTCCTAAAACTACGCTACTTATCGAGCTTCAAAATGTCGAATACCACACATTTACCATTTCTTGGCATTTTGGCCAAAGACAACATAGCTTATGGTCTTGTGAATTTGAATCTCATACTCCATCTCTTCCCTCGTTATTAACGGCATGACGAGCACAGACGCTTTGCTTTTTACCTCCTACAACTATACTCCTTCCAGAAATGAATACAACAAAGCACCCTTAGCAATGCTGCAGACAAAAGTGACTTTGTAGTGCCTTTGATGATAGCACAAGCTGCCTCGAAATCTCTACCAATTAAGTGATTGGTATGCAAATAAGCGAAAGACGTCTTTGCTTATCAAAATTCGAGTGAAATTCAGTACGGTCAAAGAACATAGATTCAAAGCTATGAACATAACAAGCAGAATAAAATATAAAATCCTTTCATTATTACTTTATCTTTTCCCAGGCTGATAATAAAGATATGGCCGTCAAGCTTGTTTTCGTTAAAGACTGATGCTTTATGAAAATATATTAAAGATCTATGATAGGCTTTTGACAATGAAGTACCCAAACAGAAATAACATGAAATTACACGAGACAATGAGGATGCAAACTTGAACTGGACAATACGCTTATAAGATTCGACCGCTCGGAGCAGACCATCGTTCTGTTATCAAAGGAAACCAAAAGTGGACAATCCATCAAGTAGGGTGGTAAAATGCTCCTATATGAAGATCTACATGAACTTTTAATAAGAAGCGTAAATAAAAACAGTCAAAAGAAACTATCAATTATATCATTTTAGTATCAATTTTATCGATCCACAAACTCTACAAAAGCATCAGAAAAAGTCGCCAGTTGGATTTGTTTCTAACTTGTCTTATAATCTCCACGCACTTCCACAGAATTCAGATTCTCTCTAGCGTAAGAAAAGTTGTTTATTCCCTTCTATTTTAGGACTGATCAAAGTAATAATGTAATCTCTCAACAAAAAACTAGTTGAAGTAAAGCAATAAGCGCTCGATACACCCAAGGAGTCAATTGTAAACATACCACACAAGGAGGGCTGTATCATATTAATAGTCATGAATTGTAAATCAAGCACAGATAATAAAAATATATAGAATAAATATAAGCCCATATAAGGACGGAAAACAGCGTGTTACTGAGTGCCTACCTTAGAGCATACACTCTTTTTTATAAGAACAATTTTATAAGAACACGAGCATGAAATTTGGTGGAAAATTAAGAACAAATGAAGAACAAGGCTGAGCCTGAAGCAGTCTTAAAATGTATTTTTGGAAAACGATGCAGAAGCTTGCCACTAACAAATTGACATGAAGTGTCCATTTCTTGTTAACCTGAGAAGAAATGACAGCCATGGCACTTTAGCTTTTTTCGCATATTAGTTGCTCTTTGAGAAACTAGATACTATGCTAACATCATCTATTCATAAATGTCTATAAACTTTTCTTAATAAAAACATCAATATGCATGAGAGATAAGCTTGGTTGTAACATTTGGCTCTCAATCAATCAATACATCCAATATTGTTTTGTATACTGTCTTTCTATGTATTTCTAAATTGCCTACACGCTACTAATTTAAGAACAAATTAAGAACAATTCAGCCTCAAAATTTGAGGAAATCTAAGAGCAGCCAGCCTGAACCTCAATTTTACTGGTTCTTATAAAAAAAGAATGCATACCAAATTAAGAACTGCTAAATGCTCCANATGTTGCGCAGGAACAGATATTTGAGAATCTTGGTTGATCAATTGAGTGCTAAATGATAGACAGGTGCTGGGTGTGAAATGTGGAGTTGGTATGAGATTTGGACAATTAGGGCGAGACAGAAGACAGTTGGGTTATATTCATCAATATTGTATATTCTAATGGATAAAGTATAACAGATGGTGGAATGAAAATTTGACTTATCCTTAATTTTCTGCAAGTTCTTTCATCTTCTTTTAAAGATCACTAAAGTATTTGACATTATTGACTTCCTCCTTATTTCTACTGGGTCTGAACCACAGAATTACGGCAAAGTTATAATTCTAGGCATTAGCTAACTAATTTATGATAGAAGAAATAACAATAGATAGCAATTTGCATAAAACAAGATGAAAAATTACTGCATGGTTTACCAGCAATTCACTATAAGATGTCAGCAATATGGAAACTCAGTTGAAATTCATCGTTAATGGTGTTTCTAAGCAAGTCTTGTTTCGACTGTCATTTTGTGTACAATACCACTAGCATATGCAAACTTGTTCAAATGAAAGAAGCATCTCAGGGGACAAAGATAAGGCTTATGATTATTTGGGAAGCCTTGAAACAAGAGGTGCAAAATTTATTTGAAATAGATTGAGCCAATAAAAAGGGCAAATATCTACTAAGGGAAGCAGCTGCGAAGAGCACATTCGCTTTAATCTTATTTTCATTCTTACACTCATCCTATTCCAGTCAAATTTTCATCTATATTCAATCAAAGCACATGGGATTTACGCAGCTTGAAAAAGAGTTTTCAAGTAATGAAAGAAAATAACTGGCTTCGGCGACTTCCCCTCCAAAGAAGAAATCTTGCAACTTGGAAAGCAGAAAAGCAGGAAACTCAATGAAAAAATATTTTTATAAGAAACTGGTTTACAAGAAAAGAGTACAAGGCAGGTCAAAAAGTTAAGAAACTCTGGTACTTTGTCCAAGAAAATTAAGAAACTATACAATATCAATTTGTCTAAAACAGAGTACATTGGCCTGTTTCCACTCGTTAATTTTTACAATTGTTGTTTGAAAAGTCTGTAACTTGTTAATTTGATCTGCTTCGATATGTTCTCCCAGAAGTGTTAGAATTTCAACCAATAAGGTGAATTTCGTTCTCAAAAATAAGAAGCTAATTAAGAAACTTTTAGTAATAGAATGCCACAATTTTTACGTCAAATTAAGAAATTTTAAGTACTAGGTGCAAAATAATGGTTTACAAGAATGCAGAAAGTAAATCATAAATGGGAAATAAATACGATTTTTTACCAAAGCTATGAGCATATGAAACTACAAAGATGATTTAGTATTACTTGTTTATACAGCAGTTACTTAACGTTAACAGACGAACTGAAATCTGAAGCAAACCTGAAAGAAAGATTCTAGAAGATCCATTATTCCCAACCAAAAACTTGAGAATGTTATAGTTGAGCTTTGTGCTAATCGCTTTTACATCCGCTTTGGTAAGGATTTTGCAGCAAATAAACAAAGTAATAAAATTCTGTTTTCGTAATAAAATTTTCCTCTAATTAGGCAACCAAACGAAATAGTCATATCCTCGTACAAACTCCAAAACATCCAATTTTCTTAACATTAGATCCAATGTTTACTCCCCTTTATACTCCTTATTTTAAACATCAAAGACCCTCTAAAAATATTGTTCCATTCAATTTTAGTTTTCAAAACAAATCATTCATTTCCATCCAAAATATCAATGAAAAATTGGTTAATATTTTAACACACGAATGACGGTTTCATATATTTTGTGTGGGAAAATGCAACGTAGACCAAACAATTAACTGAAAAATAACTAATTAATAGACAGTATGATCTCTTTCTAGGAAAACATATTTGCAACAAATATAAAAACAGTCCTTAAATG
>OLMO02000301.1:10086002-10103816 GCA_900291935.2 Cassiopea xamachana | reverse complement strand
ATGTTGCGCAGGAACAGATATTTGAGAATCTTGGTTGATCAATTGAGTGCTAAATGATAGACAGGTGCTGGGTGTGAAATGTGGAGGTGGTATGAGATTTGGACAATTAGGGCGAGACAGAAGACAGTTGGGTTATATTCATCAATATTTTACATTCTAATGGATAAAGTATAACAGATGGTGGAATGAAAATTTGACTTATTCTTAATTTTCTGCAAGTTCTTTCATCTTCTTTTAAAGATCACTAAAGTATTTGACATTATTGACTTCCTCCTTATTTCTACTGGGTCTGAACCACAGAATTACGGCAAAGTTATAATGCTAGGCATTAGCTAACTAATTTATGATAGAAGAAATAACAATAGATAGTAATTTGCAAAAAACAAGATGAAAAATCACTGTATGATTTACCAGCAATTGACTAAAAGATGTCAGCAATATGGAAACTCAGTTGAAATTCATCGTTAATGGTGTTTCTAAGCAAGTCTTGTTTCGACTGTCATTTTGTGTACAATACCACTAGCATCTGCAAACTTGTTCAAATGAAAGAAGCATTTCGGGGGACAAAGATAAGGCTTATGATTATTTGGGAAGCCTTGAAACAAGAGGTGCAAAATTTATTTGAAATAGATTGAGCCAATAAAAAGGGCAAATATCTACTAAGGGGAGCAGCTGCGAAGAGCACATTCGCTTTAATCTTATTTTCATTCTTACACTCATCCTATTCCAGTCAAATTTTCATCTATATTCAATCAAAGCACATGGGATTTACGCAGCTTGAAAAAGAGTTTTCAAGTAATGAAAGAAAATAACTGGCTTCGGCGACTTCCCTTCCAAAGAAGAAATCTTGCAACTTGGAAAGCAGAAAAGTAGGAAACTCAATGAAAAAATATTTTTATAAGAAACTGGTTTACAAGAAAAGAGTACAAGGCCGGTCAAAAAGTTAAGAAACTCTGGTACTTTGTCCAAGAAAATTAAGAAACTATACAATATCAATTTGTCTAAAACAGAGTACATTGGCCTGTTTCCACTCGTTAATTTTTACAATTGTTGTTTGAAAAGTCTATAACTTGTTAATTTGATCTGCTTCGATATGTTCTCCCAGAAGTGTTAGAATTTCAACCAATAAGGTGAATTTCGTTCTCAAAAATAAGAAGCTAATCAAGAAACTTTTAGTAATAGAATGCCACAATTTTTACGTCAAATTAAGAAATTCTAAGTACTAGGTGCAAAATAATGGTTTACAAGAATGCAGAAAGTAAATCATAAATGGGAAATAAATACGATTTTTTACCAAAGCTATGAGCATGTAAAACTACAAAGATGATTTAGTATTACTTGTTTATACAGCAGTTAAATATATAGTATTTATATACTTAACGTTAACAGACGAACTGAAATCTGAAGCAAACCTGAAAGAAAGATTCTAGAAGATCCATTATTCCCAACCAAAAACTTGAGAATGTTATAGTTGAGCTTTGTGCTAATCGCTTTTACATCCGCTTTGGCAAGGATTTTGCAGCAAATAAACAAAGTAATAAAATTCTGTTTTCGTAATAAAAGTTTCCTCTAATTAGGCAACCAAACGAAATAGTCATATCCTCGTACAAACTCCAAAACATCCAATTTTCTTAACATTACATCCAATGTTTACTCCCCTTTATACTCCTTATTTTAAACATCAAAGACCCTCTAAAAATATTGTTCCATTCAATTTTAGTTTTCAAAACAAATCATTCATTTCCATCCAAAACATATCAATGAAAAATTGGTTAATATTTTAACACACGAATGACGGTTTCATATATTTTGTGTGGGAAAATGCAACGTAGACCAAACAACTAACTGAAAAATAACTAATTAATAGACAGTATGATCTCTTTCTAGGAAAACATATTTGCAACAAATATAAAAACAGTCCTTAAATGNNGTAAGCAGAAAGCTTTTGACCTTCAGTAAGAATGATGAGTAAATTTCTCAAAGGAGAGACGACTCAGTCGAGTATTGTATTGTTCAGTAATTAAGGTGAATGAGATAGTATCTTGAAAAGACGAGAAAAGCTAACCTCTTTCAAGCTTCTAAGTATGTTTATAGAGAGAAAATGCGGAATAGCTGAAAGTATAAAGAATTCTCCCTTGAAAAAATCACATTTTATGAAATTGGGCGTGAATAATTAACAAGGGTTCACTGGTCTCTGTAATCATTCAGCACTCTTCATGGTCACAAAGTACGAATCATGGAAATGAAAGTACGCAACATGCAAAGTACGCATTATACAAAATTGACTGTCAACTGGACGAAAATCAGTGTCATTCATTCGATTTATATGCAAACAATTAGAAAGGCTGCAGAGAATGCAGGAAAATAGGCTATCAGGTTTATAGGCAATCAGATGCTTAACTAAGCAGGAATGTAGACATATAGGTCAATGGTAAAGCTGCATTGACTAACATTTCCTCTCTAAAAAGACACTTCTGTCACTTCACGTTATTCTGTAGAGCTTGCTGTGGTGCAGCTATGCAAGCAGTTTTTCTAACAGAATAGTAGAACTAGCTCCACAGGAGTGCTGCTTAACAAGATGCTATGTCTGAGCTTGTACTAAAATCTATTGCCACTCAACTATTAGCAGATACAACAAGATGTTGCAACATGGTATGCCATGATAGCATAGGAGGGAATAGATTGGCTTTGTGACAACTTCGCTAGAGCTACAAGGACTGCTCTCTATAAATATTCTACATTGAAGTTGCAATGTGACCTTTCCTGCAATTTCCTTGAAAACTTGTCATTTAAATTTGCATCTACTTGTAGAGTAATAAATACATCATTTTGGGGTTAAAACACTAATAGAGAATAAAATAGTACTTTGCTTTTGCACAGACTCAGCCTTAACACAGTGTCAATGCAGCTCTGTCTCTATGCATTGCTACAATGACTTCGATTATCAATTAAAAGAATCCTGGACACAAGTCATGGAATAGTATCCAGGACACTTGTGATTGATATAATATTTCAGAAGGACTAGTAGTCATACTAAATTACTACATCAGTCTATTACATTGTAGAAGAGTACTGTATGTATGAAGAGCACTAAGACTATGGAAATGTATGCATTCAGTTACAAATTGACATTGAACACTCAAAGATGCAGCTGAAGACGTTCTATTGCTTACTTTTCCAGCAGATATAATCTGAATTTACTTATCATTGAATTATACCAACATGTCCACAAAATCATCTCCTCCTTCGAAGCATCTTGTAAAGTATTCCTTCAAAACGAAACTTATGAGGAAGGTGCAAAATGCTTCGGCAGTTCAAAATCCGCTGGGCCACACAACAGCCTAAGCCCATTTTGACTGTCTCGACTTGGCCCACAGAGGACTCATCTGCAACAGATATGTATTTAACCGACGTGGACACTCACCTTCATTGATTTTCGTTTACAAAGCCAAGCCACGACGCTAATTAATGCGACATCATTGGTTAGTTCAACCTAATAGCTACTCGTCTTGTGGTAATTCAAAATTTTCTGTCTGGACCCACTGATTGGAGAAGAATCATCCTTACAGCTGGGAAACTTTATACATAAATACCACCAGCTTAAGAATAAAAGTCCATCCTTTGTTGAGATCTCCCTACTTTAAAGCTAAAGATGTTGATGATACTGAATTGTAGAGAATATCTAAATATTATCAANACAAACAAAATATATCTTTGCTTTTACCGTTTGCGCACATGAAATACTAATTCAAGACCTTACCTTGATAGTTGGTGCTTTATCTGCGCCACAAAAGCCTTTGGTAAGGGTGGTGGGTCCTGAGAATAAAATTAATCAAATGGGCGTTAATTTGAATACAAGCTCTACAAATTTATCAAACATCCAGTATGTGAGGTTCGTAAACAGGTGAATAGGGAGGGGGTCATGTCCCCAATAATTTGTTACAATTATATTTAGATGGGTTCTCATTGACCTTTTCAAACTTAATCTAACTAGCCTCTGTCGCTTGACCTGACACATATGACCCCGTCATAAAGCTCAGCTGCAGTTTTTCTAACTCCACTATGTCAATAACCAAAAAAGCATAACTAGTTTAGATCCTCCATTTCGTCATGTTAACTCATATTCCTACCAAAAAGGAACATTCTGCAAATCTCTCTATCGTATCACTTACTAATTGAAAAAGTCTTTTTACATGGGAATGATGATTTGATAAATTAAACAGCATTGAGAAACAAGCAACAACAAAAATCATGCTAAATGTGTAAACACACACCCATTCAAATCTTATACGCTACTGTATTCTTTTTATCCAGTTAGAAGGAAGATTCCATCATTTCATGCTTTCTACCAGTGGAGACATTTCAAGATTCACTTTAATCTGTCTTCATAAGTTAAAGCTTTGCTGCTTGCGACTGGGAAGAGGCAAATACCAGTTCAAACATACTGATGAGGCTGCGCAGTCGATTTTCTATAATCATCTTTGATGAGGCCGCACGCAATGCTTGGCTGCGCGGCCATTCTATCACAAGACCCATTAAAACTCATTAAGCAATATCAGAAATATATGCAAAGCAAACATACCATTTGAGGAATAGGTCGTTCAACACCATTTTTCATCCGCTAAAAGAAATAAACGTCAACCTCACAAAAAAAATTAGAAAGAAAGGCTATCAAAAGTGTGACGTCAACAAAATTATCAACGGCCTTGCTTGGCTTCCCTTGAATTGCTGCGAATAACTACCTAAAGGCATGAGCGCATGAGGACGTCAGACTTAGGGGGGCTGTAAATGTTCTGCCCGAAATACACGTCTTTTTATAAGAAAACCGTAATTTTGCCCGAGCATCGACTTTCTTAACTGTTCTCGAAATTGAGCCTGAGATTTTCTTAAATCTTTCTAAAATAAACTGGCTAAAATGGTTTACACATTCGTTATTACAATTGTATACTCGAATTTGCATCTTTAATATTTTGAATACAATGACGAAATATCGATTTTTGGCCAATAGAAACACTTAATTTTGGGAATTCAGCCTCGTGATTTTCTTAAGACTTTCTTAAGATTTTGACCACTTGAGCCTCCTTTTCTTATAAACTTTTTTCTTATAAAAATGAATGTGTATCAAATAGAGCTAGAGAGCAGGCAGAAAAGCTGCCCGAATTTCCTATTGTTCTTTAAGAAAATTTGCCCGAGTGAAACAGATTTCTGCCCCCGCTTCTCATATGCTTATGCCAAAAGGTACTGCTGAAGCAAATTCATGCGAGTAGGGGCATAATCCTTTCTAAAAGTGAAAGAAAACCGGCGCACAAATATGTAGGATCAAGGGATACCTGGGATAAAGAGGGTACAGGGGGATGTGCTCCAACCTTCATTTCAGAAATTCAGAAAGGGCACCCCTGTGATATTGTATTGCTGTTTTAGTGCTTTCAAGGATGCTCTCAACATGTTCTCCCATTTTTGTATGGACGTATTTCTGTGCAGAAATGAAATTGAGGCTAGTTAATGGCGTGCTGTACCACTCGAATCAACATGTTTGCTCTATAAGGGAGGAACTTTTGCGCAAAATTAATACTGCAATACAAGAATATTGTTTCTTTCTTTCTAGTAGGTAGTCATTGACGTAAACCTTGTCTCTAACTGCTTGGTCTATCAAAAGTAAATATGACAAGCTTTCACTGGCTGACACTTGGGACCTCGTTGCTATTTCCCATTTCATTTCTAGAGTTTCGCAGTCCATTCTAAGTTAAAGTTCATAAAACGGTTCTTTTCCACTATTTGGTGTAATATAATTCGATTCTGGCTAGTTTAGTTTCACTCACAGCATACAAATCGCTTGAAGCAATTGGAAGCCTGACCAGATGGACAGCACATGCAAAATTTCAAAAAAAAATCAAAGTCCTTCCCCGCGCCCAATGGCGCATAGGGCGGTGCCTTTCTCCGTTTCTATAGCCTTAGGCCACGCGTCTGCGAATGCAGTGAAAGCTACAGCGGGAAGCTGGTCCACTGGTAGCTCCGCGAGTTTAAATTTCCTACTCCATTCTCGTATGTCGAGCGCCTGACGAGAAGGCATTGAGTACCATTTTTAAAGTCTTTGGTATGACTCGGCCGGGGCTCGAACCCACGGCCCACCGGTTGTGAGGCAGACGCTCTACCACTAAGCCATCACTCAGGTACATGCAATATATGACTACTATTAAAATGATATGGAAGCTCTGTCAAAGCTCATCTTATGTTGAAATTGAAATTAATTTGGAGTCAGAGGTGCTGGTCGCAGTGATCCGTAAAGAAAATTTCAATATAGTTAATAGCACAAATTAAAATAATTGCTTATGTATCTATCTGTCTTCGTTGTTTACGTGCATGAAGTGCAAGCTACTTTATAGCCATTGCTACTGATCTTTGTCTACCAAAATTTATATCTCTGATGTTGCTATTGCTGCATCAGAAGGACCTTCAATCTCACTTCTTCAATGACCACTAAAATTTCATATAGAGTCGCTCAAAGGTGATAGTGGGTGCTAGTATTTCTTGTCTCAAGTCTTGTAAGCTCTTCATGGATTCTTCTTTCTACCATCATGTTCTACCTCTAAAGATGCATAAATCTACAGACGATCTAGGTCCATTTGAATTAATTTCAATGTTGAAAGAAAATTCTACGAATTTTAAGAAAAGAAAGAAAGTGAGCTAACATCAGAATGCGATTTGCATAACTTTCAACTCACTGTTTTGATTTTCTACCACCAAAAACTACCATCTGAATTCTTTGTTAAGCGCTATATCTGCATCAACTACTCCCTACAGTGATGTTTCTGACGATCCAAATATAGAAACGTTCTTACCGCCTATTTCTAGATCATATTTGATTACATGTATATGCTTGTACTAGAACTCTCGAAAGGCCCATGCAGCTATTGTATCATGTATTCATACTAAAAATGCTCAACTCCAGTTAACTAGGCCAGTCAATCAATGATCAATGAATATATTTAAAGTTGGTAAAAAAGGTACATGGTATATAGAAATACTAATCAAAACCAACTATTCAAAACAAATGAATGCATTAGTCTCCAGGGAATAAGACCCAAAAAATCAAATGATGCAAGCATAAAACATAAGAATTTGATGAGGTGTTACACAAGAGCCTAGAATGAACATTAATAAGAAAATTCTCATAGAACCAAGACGTATTGAAATTATTTATCAGAAAAATTTTGCAATTAATCGATTCCGTTTGGCAATTAAAATGATATTTTGCTAACCCTGATGTTGGTAGACTATGACATTATGGAAAAAAAAGCTGCGCGACGAGTACGGCCATGAGATAAACATGAAGGTTTGAGCTGCACTTCGATTCCTTTCTGATGAAGTTTGATCAGATATAAAAGTGCAACACTTTTGTATTTAATCAAACTTGATCGGCCTTACGCTTGTAGAAGTGATCAGATGTACTTTTTTTACCTGTAATTTTGTATCAGATGAACATTGATCTGGTACGATGTAAGCGCTGTCTTAGAGAGCAAATCTTGAGCGGTAATTGGCCTGGCGTGAGCGAGGGTTCAACCTTCTCAGAGGACACAGTTCATTTGGCTATGACCAGTGGCGTAACAGAAACACTCAGGGCCCTTTGGAATTCAGTAGTAATGTGGCCCCCATCATAATTTTCCCTTCAAATATTACAAAAGAACTTGTCTCTTGAAAGCCACTGGGGGGTCCGTCAGGGCTTCAAAAGCTAGGGGGCCCTATGGGGGTTTTCCTAATCCCACCCTATGTAGGTTACGCTACTGGCTATGACTAAATGGCGAATATAGACATTCAGTTAAACATGTTTTTCAAAGTATTGAGCACACTGTCCAGTGAAATAAAAGTAATTGAAAGCAATATAATACGTAAACATTAATCATCATAAATTTCCATCAAGGACTCAAGCAATATCAACAAAATTCCGTTCAACATACCAGCATGCTAATCAGTAACTCAAGAAATTCTTGCGTTTTGGAAAAGCGTTCTACTGAATCAAAACTACTTCTGGTCAAAAATTTCCCCAATATTTGCAAACATAAATTTATTCCACTTGCTTTCACATGCCTAATATGCCACATTGTATGATAAGAGGGCTTTAAAAATCCAAGAATCTTGACTAAGGCCATGACCGATGGAAGAATGGTCTGCCTTGCAAGAGCACAAAGCCACGCTACAAGCCACTGCTAAATGTTCCGTCAAGATTATTTAATGAAATACTATTTAATAAAATCTAGTAATCTAATAATCCTATTAATAATTCAATAATCTAATGGCTTATAATAATTTGCTACTTCCCAGATTTTCTTTACAAACAAATATAAATGAACCAACCATGGCTGCTTTCTGTTTATCCTTCTCCCAGTTCTCACAGAGCGTGACTATCTATAAAAAATTGATTATATGAAGTGTGAACAACATTGTAACCAATAGGACACTAAACCTGAAGCAGAAAGATCTCAAAATTATAAAGCTTCTGGCACCAAAACAAGAATAATCAGCAGGGGTGTTCATAATGGTGGCCCAGGTCCAGGTCCAGGTGAGGCTATTGCAGGCATTGCTGCCCTTGGCCCGCCACATTGAGATCGCGAATAAGTCCTCTCCATTGACTTCTGTTCAGGGCTATCTCCATGCATATATCAAATCATTCCTTATCCGACACTTTCAAGGTCATTCTGGGTGGCTTGACTTGGCTCTTTAGTTTGTCTTTGACAATCTCTCTCCACCTTTATAATGGTGGGATAGGGACAGCTGCTCCTAATCCAGGAAGGGCTGGGACAAGCAGTACTCTTCAAGTCCGAGCTCTAAAGGCCACATTCTACCCCTGTAGGAGAATGTACCAGTACAACCAACGTTTTATGTACACCCAATACTTACATATTTCAGTAGCGAAATTCCATGATATTCTCTAAGTGACAACTTTGCCCCATGCCCTAGGCACATGCAGGTGCCCAAGATAATAAGAACGGCTTGGCATCTCAAGGCTGCTCTGATGTTTAGCAAACCAATTAGTCAGCGATATAGCTACTTAGCAAGTTAGCTAGTTAGCGAGTTAGCTACTTAATGACTTAAGTCATTAGAAGCGGATTTATTGCAATCTGTAGGAACCATTATGAAATTCAATTACTCAGTAAGCTGAAGGCAAAAATCGCCCCTAAGCTAAGTAACGTGCGAGGAAAATTGTTGAAATAGAGGTTATCTCTATTGTTGAAATAGAGGTTATCTACCTTATGTTTAAAACGCACCAGGGCCTATGGTCTACAGTGTAGATCCTCAAAAAAATTCTAGGTTCTCATCTGCCAATCACTGAGTTGATTTTTTAACCGGTGCGTGTTCTACTTACAGAGCCAGCGTGGTCCCTTAGCCATTGGGTGCTACGATCAGTAATAAGCTCGGATACATTGGAAGGCCAAAGGTACACAATTTTCGACATGTTGCCGATACAACCTCTCAAAGTGGAGATTGTAGCTGCTCGTGCTGTCTATGTTTCGTTCGGATATCCACAAAAGTGTTAAATCTCTGATAGAGATTTAACGCTAGTGGGCTTGAAGAACTTTTACCCACAGCCACTGTACCACTATCGTGAGTGGCCAAGCGGCCCAGCCAGTTCCATTAGCTTAACTGAAGTTAAGCATGACTGTGAACGGTCAGAAACTGGAAGCGCGACCTGATAAACGACCAAAACAGCTCACTCCGCCGTCCTTCGGAAGGGCCGTTAAACTAGCTGTCCCATGCCTGGATGCAGCATGCATAGTAGGCCTAAATTTGCTGAAAAAGCTAGGTATAACAGCCTACTCAAAATAGAGTAAACAACAACAACAACAACAACAACTGGTCCATAGAGCACAAAACCACGCTTACTATTGGTGAAAATACTATCGTGAAGAAAATTATGAAATGAAACATTTTTTCAGAAATGACTAGAATCCAAGGTTAAAATTGTTATACTCACAAGTGGGGCGCAGTCCTTGTGGCAGAGAAATGTGCACGCTACAAGAGAGAACAATTATCAACGTCGAGTTTCCAGCATAAAGAAATCTCAAACCATAAGCTGGCTTTCAAGCTTAATTCTCCGCCATGCTTTTCAGACAAGCAAGAGAACAAAGTAAGTTGTCGGTTACAGCTGTTTCAACAAATGTTGAGTAAAACGATGTATCTGTGCTTATTAATTATACATCATCAGGCCACAAATATCAAACTTCCGAACGAGGTATTCCCATAAATATATAAACCATTCAATAAACAGTACATTCTTGTAAATTTCCCGTCTACTTAGTCGGGGGAGTATTTAGCTGGGCGTCTGAAAATATTGAAATACAAAGTAAACATGCAATACACGCCTTTCTATAAAAGATAAACTTTCTGTCTTCAGACTGGATGTTTCTTAATATTTCGTCAAATCCAGCCTTACATGCTTCTTAACAGTTTTTTAAATTCTTAAGACTTCCAATAATAATAACAACAGGATATTCCGGTCTTTTCGGCTTGTAATGGGTGTTGTTCCTATTTGGCAACACAACTCAGCCTGCTTGTGTTTCTTAACTGTTTCTTAACTTTTACCTAATTTCAACTTAATGTTTGATATCGACATGTTTCTTACAAAAATACCGTGTAGGGAGAAAGATGAAATAGATTAAACAATACCTTTATTGTGCCGGCAAATTTCGGACATGGCAAAGAGTCTATACGCAAGGAAAGCACGTAACTGGATGAAATATCCTAGAGGGGTAAAACCTCCCTGTAAAATCCCTTTGGAGGGTCAAAAGACCTGCTTTGTAATGTAGATCTCCAGGTTAAAAAATTCTGTTGGGAAAGGGACAGGATCATGCAAAATTGTTCACTTGGGGGAAATTGCCCCCGTGCCCCCCTTCTAGGTACGAGCTTGAGGCAAGGAGTCTGATTATGCTCAGATAGAAATAGCCTAAAAGATAATGGGAGTGATCAGCGCAGTTGTGACGTGACGCAGTTTGGGGCACATTAGTTAAAACACTAAAGGTCCCTGATTAAAAGTTCCCTTCACACATTCTTTATAGTACAGTATTTATTCAATTATCCGGCCTTCTCAGGACACAAAATTTCAAGATGCATGCGGATAATCTGAAATTCCGGATAATCGAAAATAAACGAATAACAGCAGAAACCAGCACAAATATACAAGATTAGATTTGTGAAAGTTAAATACTCTTAAAATATAAATGAATCCAAAAATGCAAGAAAAATGCACCCAAAATATTATCAAAATGCCAAAACTTGTTGACAAAGGTTTTTGACATTCCTTTTTCACAATTTTTACGGACCAGATAATCGAAGTCCGGATAAGCGAGGGTCGACTAATGGAATAAGTACTGTATGTGCTTTTTGGCCTTACTGTACTTAATGGCTTCCTAAGGCCATCTCAAAACCCTTGCTAACTATTGTTGTTAACACAACACTGCAGCGCTTTTGGTCGCGAGAACACAGTGCTCAACTCTCAGGCATGCGCAGCAAGAAAATAATGAGGTGAGAGACGATTGCGCGCTGTAATATCTGAGAGCTATTGGAGTTGAACCTCTGTCAACTTCCAAGTGCAGCGCTCGCACGAAAGAAAGCAATCTAATGGAAACCGATCTTAAGGGCCCCGAAACTCTCCGTTATGCCACTGGCTGTAGGGTGGAAAAATGAAAGCATTTTAAAAAATAATGAACAGTTATTGACTACAGGCGATAGAAAGCCAAAATGGTGAATTACATTGTGATACAAAAAAATGTCAAATGGGTACCTTTACATTGGGTTGATTCATTCCATACAATATCACCGCAAAAATCGCAAAAAGTAGGTTGCGGAACTCTGTAATTTCTGAAAACGTGAAACATCTGTCTCTTTGCTTTCTACAATGGACAACGTGACCAAAATTATTGATTTTGCAATGCTAAAGTAAATGCCCCTCTGATTATTTCAGGATAAGTGTCCCCTCTAACCGGCACTACCCCAAGTACGAAAATATACGGGAACCTCCTTTTCCCTCATCAACTGTTCACTATCAGAATCAGTGGCGAGCCGAAAGACTTTTGGAAGATGCGGGGGGTGTAGCAACAAAAATATACCAACAGGCTCTAAATGTCCCAGAATTGGCGACATGTAAAAATGGTATTCAAATGTAAAGATTTCCGCACGCCCCTGATCGGACTGTATCTAAGATCAGCCCTCACTTGAAGGGCTATTGATACTTCCTGACGTTGCCAAGGTGGGCAGAGCAGGGCGAGAAAGGGAATTTGAATACCATTCTCACTTAGCTGAGACAACTTTCAACAAATTGGCAAGGGGAATGACCCATGCGTGTTTAGCCCCAGTCAATCTCCATGATTGTGGCCTTTGGGAAGAAATCCATGGATTCTATGTGAAAGCATGTAAATGAGATTATTAGCAAATATGAAACGTGAAAGCCAAAATGTTTTCTAGACCAGGCCTTCTCAACAAAAATTTGCTAAGTGCCTCTTTGGAAAAGCTAGTAAGCAAGAAGCGGCAAAGTTGACAACTGCACCTGATTCGTGATGTGCCCTCATCTCAATCGTCAAGGATAATGCTGTGCGGTGCCATAGATGCATGAGCTTTGAGCTCAGGAACACACTTGCAGTTATCTATTATCAAAAAGTTTGTGATTTTATTCGTTCCAAATCTCTCTTTTTCTTTGTGTGCACTTCCCTGTGTGCCGCTTCGTATGACCCAATGCACCCGCTAGTTTCAGAGGCCTGGTACAGACATTTGCTATTGGTTCCCAGCTATGCTTCTGCTAACACCTATCCCCAAAAACATTTGGACCAGAAATGGGAAGGGGGAAACCTATCCACAGGGCATCAAAGATGTCACACCACTTACAAATCTTTGTGGCGATAATGAACTCTACTTCACTCAAAAGGGCACATCACACTCTCTTTTTTCTACTAGTGGAGGGGAGGGAACAATTACCCCCAATATCCAGGGGGTGCATTTACCAGTGGACACACTGAGCATGTGCCCAGGGGCGCCTGAGAATCCTTGAAGTTATGGGGCCCCGAGCTCAGCCACGAAGCTAGGGGGTGGCATAGGAGGGCAGTGCCCCCCTCAGCTCAACGATTTTGTCTGCCCATAGCTTTGAATTATTATCATCGGGTATCTTGCTATTTTCTTTTCTATGGGAAAGAACGTAAATGGAAGCTTTATAATGCCAAAAATAATAATTCAAATAATACATTTTATTTACAGTTGGATGACTTGATAGCTTATACTCAAAAATGTAAAAAAAATACATGCCAACTAACAGAAAATTAACTGAAAATTATTAGAAAATTATGCTACAGTTCCACAATGTTTTTATATACAAATACTGCAATTTTAGACTTTTCCAGGCCAATTTCTAATGTTTTGATGAAAGTAGATGTTGTATTGCTACTTTTAGTCACATCAGATGTACTGTTCCAAAGCATGCTACCCCTGAAAGGTAATGAGTTTGTGCCAAAAGACGCTGTCAATGCCTTTGGATGCGTGAGAATATCTTTAATTCTCAAGTTTTAATTAATGTCTTTCCCTTTAAATAATTCCCATAAGAAAAAAGGGTTTTGATATTTAGAGATTTATAAACTTCAACCATAAGTAACTGCAGTTTCTGAACATGAATAGTTTTTTTATGTTTAATAAGCAACTCATCAATTTGAGCATCATAGTCTCTCAATAGGATGCCAAGAGCTCGTTTATGAACCCAGTTAATTTCTTTATTAGCAGTTTTCCCACAGAACATCCAAATGAGAGGAGAATACCGAAAGTTTGACATAACGAAAGAATTATAGAGCAATTGGCATTTAGGTGGGTCGATTATCTTATCTACTCTGGAAGAGCACTAATATTTCTGCTTGCTTTAAGACAAAGAGATTTAACATTTTCATCAAACTTCAGCTTAAAGTCAATGACAACGCCCAGTAGCTTGACTTCATATACCTTTTTAGCTGAAATCGAAACTTCGGTCTTTCCAATGCATGAATATCATATTATTTTTGTTCTTAGTGGCCAGAAAGGTGTAGAAATAGCTTACTCCGTTCGGGAGACCAGCCACACAGCACCGTCCTCCGCGACGTTTGCAGGACTTGCTAGTGGAATCCATGCTAACAAGCGGTCCAAAACTTTTTGCGTACTCGTTATGACGTCATGCGCAGTAGCTAGAATTTGCACTTGAATTGCCAAAATAGCGAAGTTTGAGGGCTCATAACTTTTTTCTATATGAGTTATGATACTTTAGTTTGTAGCTTGATGATCATAGCACAAAGTTGCATTAGAAAATACAAAAAGTTAAATTTCGAAATTTTCGATGCATAAGCATTTTGAGCGACCCCAATCAACGTTGTTCCCAGGGCCCCAACAGAAGTAAACGCGGTCCTGCATTGCCCCCATGCACCCTTGCATAACCCTTTCTCTCTTAGCTGCATTTCATGTTCTCCCCTGACAACTTAGGGTTAAAATACAAGCATGGACCTAATCTACGCGTTCTTTCTTCATAAGAAACTTAGAAAAATGCCTAGTACTAAAGGTTTCTTAATTTAGGGCCACATTTCAGTTCTAAAAGTTTCTTAAAAGTTTCTTAATTTAGCGAACTAAATTGCTGTGAAGGCGTACGCAGAACGCGAATGTAGCAAACTGTTTGGCCTATAACAAACAAAATGCGCCAGTGCGAGTTAAATTCTAAAGCAATGTCCTATTCACATTGTTTTGGTACAGTTTTACGTTGAACCCCGTCAACGATTTCAATTTGCTATTTGTCTGAAGTTTCTTAGCTCCTTTATTGTAGTTCTAAAGTTTCTTAAATTTTAGACTGTCTAGTACTAGGTTGTTTATAAAGTGGTTTCCTATAAGAAAACGTGTGTGCAATTTCCAAGCATTGTTTGATAAACTCATTTACTGACTAAAAGCAGAATATTTTAGATGACCTGAGCATTCTATAGCCGTGAGCTCTTAAAACTAAGTCCACAATGATCTCAAACTGCTCTACAATTAAACGCAAAATGTTTACTAAGGAAGATCTTTGATATAATTCTATCATGTCTTAAATCCCTTTTATTTACCTAGAACGGAAACTGAGCCTTTAATCCACATTAGAATATAAAATTGTGGTGAGGTTAAGTGATAGAGTAACTCTGAAAGACAACTTAGTAGAATTGTTACATGTTTGAATTGTGTATTGTTTGACATGCTTGATATGATGGAATATTCTTGTACATTCTGACCTTCTTTACAAAGATGACAGAGTTGGATTCATAATGTAAAATGTTAGAGTGAAGAATTTGCATAAATATAACCAGGAACGTAGGAAGCAATACAATAGTAGGGGCACATGGATTGAAGGTCACCTTGACAGCGTTGCTGGAAGTGAGATTGAGCACTTTTTCTGGGGGGTAAAACACTTAGTGAAACGACAAAATATTTTCGCATGATGAAGAAGGTTTAATATTGTGCTAGTCCCTAACAGCGAATTAGCTAGGGGGTCCGGGGCATCAACCCCCACGAAAGGTTGAAACGATGATCTTCTGAAATGGCCGGAAGCGTGTAATTTTTCTATTTATCATTGCATTTTCAAAGTTTTCAAGGAAGGCAACCAAGCTTTGTGAAAAGGGACACTTTGCCCAAGTCTTTCAAAAGTGGCGGGACACGTACCCCCTGTGCTCCCGGTTTCCACACCCATGATTACAACAATTGCTACAACTCTTTCCTTCTGCAAAAGAGGCTATATCCATGGACATAGGAGCAAGTGGGCACAGGAGACATGTGCCTCCCCACTTTTCACAAATTTTGTATATAAAGTAGCCCCTTTCAAATAACATAACTGATCATTTTCGCATGGGAGAGTGCCCCCTGAATACATGTGCTCTCACCTGTTGAATGAATAGTATCAGTCAGGTTTTTCTCACCAATGCTTATAAAAAGCCTCAAAATAGTCTAAATTCCATAAGTATGTGGTATAATTGAAATAGCAAGGATAAAAATATGCACTCCCCAGTCAAGAACAGACCTCCTCCAAACTATCTATTTTTTTCAAAAGATACATACCAGGACATTTCTATTGCAACCCACCCCCCAAAAATTAATTTTGAGACCCACAATTAAAATTATTAGATGAACTAGCAAAAAGACTAATTGGTATCAGAAGCACTGACAATACATTTATCACAAATATTTAGTTTCTTTCACTCCACTCTTTCCACTACAGTCCACTAAGGAGGTATAGCATTCCATTCACCACCATTCATTGCAACCCCATCTACTGAGATTAAAACGTTTTCAAACCCATTTATTGGCTTTTTTTCTCTTCTGGACTGGAGAATAGAATTTTAAAAGTTCTAGAATTGAAATGACCATATAATTGGAGAATCTGTAGTATGAATACACGTTTTTTTTTTATAAGAACACTTGGTTCCAGTTTCAGCCTACCGTTTCTTATTTTTCCGTATATTTTCAGCCTAAGGTTTTTCTTATTCTGTTTCTTATTTCGTTTTCGAATTTCCTGAGCAAAGTAGTGTCAAGACATAACACGTACTTGATAAATTAATTAAGCCCCTCTTCACGTTTAATATCGGATGTTGCACTTGTTGCATAGGATGTTCTACCTGAATGGTTGGTTGGTTGATTTAATGGACCCATAAACTACTTCAACAAAAAGCTTGAAGAATACAAAGTTACTTTTACAGATGGCAGCATAGATTATATTTAAAAAAATGATATCGATGGTGTTGAAATAATTCTGTTACAATAAGTTTGATTAATCGTTCTTTAGCACTACTTAATACTGTTCTGTTCTTTAGTTGTTTGTTTTGTTATTTTCGCTTTTAATGATATTTCATTTATTGTGTTTTTTGAATTTCAGCCTGCCTTGTTTCTTAAGTTGTTCTTATTTTTTGGCCTAATCTCAGCCTGGTGTTTCTTATAAAGGTTGTTCTTATAAAAAAAAAACGTGTATCCCGAGACAGACCTTAGAATTATCCAATGTAGCTTTGTACAGGGCAGTGCCATGGTGGAATAGGGGACAGGGTGAAGGTCCCCCTTTGGTGTGACTTTCATGGGCCACCAAAAGAGCAAAATGAAGATTTCAATGAAAAGTACATAGTATTTTGTATTATTTTATACGGTAAAACGTAAGATGTTCATACAAAGGGACATGAAAACTTCACCTGCCCCCCCCCCAAATAGCCTACATATGCCACTAAGTTTCTAGAGTTTAGGATAATTGACTTGTGTTCACGACAACAGCGCATAACAAATGGAATGAATCACAATTCACAATTTCTATTACATAGGCTGTAATTTCCTATTGCATGCATGACTTGCACGCTCTTTGTGCGGATTATCCAACAAACGAAATGCCATTCATATTGGGAGAAACGACTACATTGTCGCCACTGGAAAACACTCTGCTTCTAGAGGGTGGCTGGCAGACATTTTATTCCTGGATGTCATATATTTTGCGCTACACACTCTCCATACAGATAAATGTTTGATTGAATCTAATAATAAACGCACCCACTCGCCCATCCCCTGTATTTTCAGAAACATAGCTTTTTTCCGTAGAAAGGTAGCCCAGAAAACCAATAAAATCAAATCAATACCGGCTTATCTTGCCTAACTAGAATAGAAAGTACGGTCGCTTTATCAACTTGTTCACCAACCGCATTGAGAAGTCGCAAAGGGAAGGTACTAAAATTAGAAATTGATCAAAATGAATGGACTTGTTGACGGGTGGCAGTGTAGCTTGTGTGAAAATCGCATGAGTGTGTGGGTAAAGAATTGAGCTCTGCCGCA
>OLMO02000301.1:10022255-10070330 GCA_900291935.2 Cassiopea xamachana | reverse complement strand
TAGTTTGATGTTCATATCATCAAAAGAGAAAAATTTGAAGTAAAATAGCTAAAATGCTAATAAGCATACCTGAAAACCTACTCAAAATGGTATTGTCATGAAATTGAATTTACAGAGCTTAAAAATTTACAAAGGATCTTGCTTCCAGCAAAACCTATTTTTAGCAAAATTTTTGAAGTTTTGTGATGTATGTGACATCATAAAAATTACATCATCCCAACACTACTTAATTTCTTGAGATTCCTCGGAATTGCTAAGAGCCAATCATTAATAGTTTAGGATTTGCCTATGGTAATAGATGAAGTTTCACAGTTACTTAAATGATTTAGCTAACTTCTTCAATTTCTGCAAAATATGGCTAACTGTCTCATGACAGATAGATCTAACTTTATAAACAATCTCAATGAATCATAAAATTGTAAACTTCAAAAAGCATTTGCCTGTTGTGGTGTTAATTTCCAAAACATTGTAGTTTCATCAGCACTCTGCCGATTTTACCTAATTTATGTACTTAGCTAGAGAATTGTCTTTAAACTTTAGGCTGACATTTAATGAGCATGGACTTACAGCGATATTGCTTTTTTTATAGTTAGCATCTTTGCCACAAAACTTCCACACCAATAGCAAAAGCTACAGCTTCAAATTATTAATGCACTGTGACATAGTTTTGTTGCATTTCTCTGGAGAGATTGAGCAATAACATGCAATACCTCTTGTATACAGATGCTAATCAGATTTTCATACCACTGGTGTATCATATCCATATTTAGTAAGCAACTATGGCATAGAAACATTAAACTTCCCACGAGTTTGTCACTCATTCATTCATTCATTCATTCATTCATTCATTCATTCATTCATACATATATTCATACATTCATTCATTCATTTATTTATTCATTCATTTATTCATTCATTCATTCATCATCTCCGTCTTTTGCAGGGTCAGCTCCCACTGCTGGAGTCGCCGATGTTGATCCAACTTCTCCAAAGCTTACTTTTTCTTTCATTCATTCATTGATTCATTAATTAATTAAATAATTCATTCATCTATTCATTCATCCATTCATTCACTCATTCATTCATTCATCCACCCATTCATTCAAAAATTCATTTACATGCACCCCATCCGACATAATGAAGAAATCGTACTAATTACTTGACAAAATCCTAGGAAGTCTGATGTGCTTGGGGCACTTCTACTTTCGTTTGTGCCATATGTCACACTTCTATCACAAGCGATGTTTTCTGGAGGCACTGTCAAAGTCGCTTACAAACAGAATAGGTAAAAGTTTACCTAAGCACGATCATTTTGGAATAACACATTTTGTTTTACTTTTACATCATGCAAGAGAAGCAAAATGTACAACATCCCTAAAATACGCAATGTGCATATACGTTGTATGAATTAGCTCACCGGGCAAGTCCTAGTCATGTGGATTTGTGTATCTATGTATGTTTTGTTTGAAGGATCCAGCTCTCTACCAATCTATAAGAGCCCCTCACACAATAGTGTCCGAAAGCTGTAGAAGATGCTTTACTTGAAGTTAGCTTGCTTTATAAAGCAGAGAGGAATCATCCAAATGGCTATAATCTAACAAGAATAAAGCAACGTGTGTTATTTTACAATGATCGTACTTTGGGGCTGTCTTTCAAAGAAATGAAATTTTCGAGTGGTTGTACTGGGAATTGCTATTTGAAAGTCATCGTAAAAAGTTACCGCCTACTAGCCTATTCTACTGACTCAAGGTATAGAAGTAAAAGTTTCTTAATTGCTTCACATATTTTGGTTCTAGAAGTTTCTTAAAGTTTCTCAATTTAATGAACTGCATTGCAGGTAAATCGCAAACACAACATGAATGTAGTCAACTCTTAGTATTATAATAAGCAAAATGCCACAGTGCTAGTTATAATGTAAAGCAATGTCATGTTCTCTGTGGAGGTTTTAAGGACAGCGAGGCTGGGACCGAAATCACCTGCGGGGCCCTTGTTTGAAAATTTTTATTAAACAAGACTTTAAGTTCTTCTCCAAAAAAGATTATGCCTTTCAGTTGTGCTTGCATTTTCAAATCAACACCATGTATGCGCATACAGAAACGTCTCAAGAGCCCCATTGTTTAGAGGTTAACTTTATCTTAATATACCTGGTCATTGAACTGCTCTGTTGTCACCAAACGCTATGGGGGTAGATAGAGCAAGCATGGCTATCGAATTTACTCTTTCAATGCATTAGACATTCCTTTATATCCAGTGTCTACTATATGGTCCCCCATAGTGTTTGCTTGGAGAAAAAATATTCAAAATTAAGGCTCTCAGATGGCTGTAATACGCTATTTCGAAGATTAATTTTGTAAATACTGTACTTCATAAGAGGGCCATTTTACTAATCTTTGAAGCACAGTTCATAGAAAGTGTGTTAGATATTCTCTCGTATCCTGAATTCACTATCGGACCCACCATGGTTGGGCGCGAAGAAAATTTCTCAAAATAGAGATTTTTCAGATGGCTGGAAAATACTATCTTTAAATTGGTTTTTGCAATGCAAACCAGAACTTCAAAGCCCAGCAGACTGTCCATTGGTGCTACTGAAGGTAATGCCAAGCAACTTAAGCAATTACATATAATTCATGCATCTGTCATGCAGGGCTGCTTTCGCTTGTGGATCATTCACTTTTCAAAAAGAAAGTACGATCACGATTCGATTCCATAAGTTCTGCACAAAACGAGCGAACACAAGTGGATGTGTATGATTCGTTCACATCATAGAAACATGTATATCAAGCCTTCAAGCTCTGAAACGGCTGTACTTTTTGCAGTAAATACTTCATTTAGCTATACGTTCTCCCATAGTTCTTCCAATTGTTGTATAAGCACCATGTAGCCTTCAACTCTTCAAAAGTACCTGATTTTCACGATGTATTCACCCAGTTTTACTTTAATTTTCCCAAAGCTTCAAGAGTTGAGGTGTCACACCCCTACACCCTCGGTCGCTGCGTTTCTACACGCATGAAAAACATAAGATGTGTTCAAATATTTTCCTATGATTTCTTCTCAATTTTTTTAGGTACGGGGCCCCTTTCGGATTACCAAAGGCGCCAGGCCAGGGGCCATGGCCCCCCTTAACACTGCCACTGTATGTTCGTATTGTTCTAGTTTAGTTTTACGTAAATCATGCTAAGATTTCAATGTGTTGTTTGTCAAAAGTTTCTTAGCTCTTTCATTTTAGGTCTAAAACTCCTTTCCAGGCCAGTATGGAAGGTATGGTAATTTTTGCTGGGATCAAGGTTGTGCAACTAAAATTTCCAAGTGTTTCCAAGTGTTTCCAAGTGTGCAACACCACGAAGTGTACACTGCAGTTATGTACTATAGATTGGCAGATTTGAATACATACTTGGTAGACAAGGATGTTTCCAGAAAATTTTCTTGAAAGTGTGTCTGAAAATGTCGGGCGTGTTTCGTAATTATGGGCTTGGCATGGCAACATAAGCGGGAGCTATGGAATAAATCTCTGCCAATATGGAAAATTTGATAGCCACACCTGATTGTAAAGAAAGTGCATAACAGGGAAGGAAGGAAAGAGCGGAGTTTTGGAGCGGAGCCTCGAAGAAAATTTTCTAAAACCACTCTATTTCCTTTGGCTATAAATGTGACCTCCATTCTTTTTACCAGAAAAGAGATAGAGAATTGGTGACTTATTTCTCATCAAAGGAAGTGACTAATATTTCCAATATTGTTGAGCTGTTTTGACAAGAAGATAAAAAGACGCAATGCTTGTGACTTGCAAACAAGAGTTATTGCTTTGATAGGGATACACGCATTCTGTTTTATAAGGAACCTACCTAAAGGCCTAGCTCTAAAAGTTCCTTATTTGTAGACCTCAAATCAGTAAATTGTAGTACCAAAAGTTCCTTAATAGTTCCCTAATTTTCACTGCACATAAGGTGCCATAAAAATAGTACAGAAACAGGAAAAACATAAAATTTTGAATTTTGCCTTTACTTATGGCTAGAACTGAGAAGCAAAAACACAAAAAAGGTAGGAACAATGTTTTACAAATTCAAAAGTGAAATGTTAATCAATGAATATCATGTCTATAAAACTAATGTCATCTAATGTATTACAATCTTCGCTTGAATCTTCATACAGAACTCGATATTCAGCTAGCTTGGTGTTGTACCACATTATTTCACCTGTATGCCAATCTTTTTTAGTTCTTGATGCTTGCAGTTATAAAAATCTTTCAAATCGGAAAGTGCATTAGGGATTTCGTTTTTAGTAGTGTAAGTTATTTAAATATTTCGGCCTTCTACTTGTAGATTCCTTATAAATCGGTTCCTTATAAAAAGAAGCGTGTAAGTGGATTGGAACAGGGTGTCTATGAAAAAAGTGATTTGTCAAAGGTAGTATATGACAAGAGCTACGCCATGCTAGTGACCATTCATATATTACGTCACTCATGGGAGGTTGGGGGTCTTTTGATTTTTGTGACAAAGTGTGACAAGAGGTGGGTGGGTTGTTTTTGGAGTGTGATATCTCATTTTTTGAAAAACTCAAGATTTAACACATTTGGCCTCAAAAAAGGCAAATCTGGCCCAATTTTAGAGCAAATTTGGCTCTACATCTAGAAATCATCTGGCAATCTTTTTTGGATGCCAATGTGGCCATTTTCACATTATTATTTCCACCATGTTAAATAAAAAATAGGCATGATGAAAGCATTATTACGAAAGCAGAAAAAAATTCTATGAAATTTCATAATGTGACGTCACACATTAGGGGTGGATGAGGATGAGACATGATGTGTCGAAACGTCTGTATTTCTGTCATTTTGGTTGTGTCTTAACAACATTGATTATGTCTATATAACATCGGCTACGTCCTAATCTTATAGTATGTCGAACTAATGGAATGTTAACTTAAATAAAGAGGAAAAGAACTCTCTCCGACATCTTTTGCATGGTGGCTCTTCTCTTGGAATTTATGATAGAGTGTAATGGCCCCTACGCCACTAGACCAAGTGCCTGTTCTCCTCGGGATCAACTCTTAAGTTCATCCAAATTTGAGATCAAATGTTTGGGGCCTGGTGAAAGACCTCCAGCATGCCACTGCTCTTCATCACGCGCTCATTTGAAATGGGCACAGCTGTCAAAGAGCCTCGTCCTTGAAGGGTGTGGTCCACTGAAATACCCAAAGTATAAACGATTTAATATGGGATGGAAACTATACGTGTCAGAGGGCCGCAATTATGGCAGGCACTCCCTACTCATGAGTGAGGTGGCATAGTGGTTAGAGCGCATGCCTCCTGTGCGGAGGGTCTACGGTTCAAGTCCTACTTGATGCCCTGACTGAATGCTCGCTCACTGTTCACCCAGCAGCAAATGGGTACCCAGTGGGAACACTGGGGAGATAAGGCAGCGAGGAAAGGAATTGGCCACCCTACCTCACATGCCGATGCCTCACGATAAGTGTCCTCTCTAACAGGCACTCCCCTACATACGATAGTATACGAAACTACCTTTACTTTCATTTACTCCCTACTCATGTAAAAAACTCCACTTCTCTGAAAGACTTCAAAAGAAAAATCAGAAACTGGAACCCCTCTGTCAGTGCCGTCTGTGTCGACCCTACATACCATCGCTGGACTTTTTTCAACTTACGTTCTTTAGTTCTGTTTGAAGTCTTATAAAATGTATTGTAATCTTTCTCTATGCGGATTAGTAGTTTAGCAGTTAACTTAGATTATCTTACCTATTGTAAGGCAGCTATGCTTAGTGCCTGTGCTAAATAAAGTGATCATTATTATTTTTATTATAGCAGTGCCGTAACCACGGGGGGCAAGGGGGCTGGAGCCCCCCAATAATTTCTTGTTAAAATAAATTTTTCAGCTCCTCCGCCTCAACCATGGTGAGGCCTCCTCCGATAGTGACTTCTAAGCCCCCCAAAAATGAAAATCGTGGTTACGGCCCTGATAGTATTATTATCAATTGGTAGCGGCTGGTTCCGCGCCTGGGAAAGATTGAAAAATAGCAACATGACTGCGTTACACTCCATTTTTATAAAAATAGCCCCTTATATTTAAAAGAGCTTCAGTATGCTTAATTGGTTTGGTTTTGAACCTCGGATTATACCTGACTTATTCCTTTCTGAAGCTTGAACATTGAACATTGACATTTTTTTTATAAGAAACCAGTTTATAAGCAACCTAGTAGAAAGTAAGAAATTCTTAGAACTGCAAGGAAAGAGCTAGGAAGCTTTAGGCAAACAGCACGTTGAAATCATTACCCCGTTCAACGCAAAGCTGTACCAGAGCAATATGAATATGACATTTACTGTCATATTCACATTGCTTTGCTGACGCATTTTGTTTGCTATAGGACAAATAGTTTGCTACATTCATGTTCTGCGTACGCTTTCACAGCAATTTATTTCGGCACATTAAGAAAATTTAAGAAACATTTGGAACTAAAATATGACCGAAAATTAAGAAACTTGTAGTACTAAGCCTTTTGCAAAGCTTCATAAAAAACCTGCATTCTTTAATTAGTCCTAACTTTCGGCAGGTTTGATCTTCTTATAAACCCCACTCTTATAAAAAGAGTGTAGCATAGTTCCTCTTGCTTTTCCAAGGACATAAGCCCTGTTTACGCTACACAAACTAACCTAGGTTCGCCCTAGATTAAAACTAACCTGGGTTACGTTTTTCGTAGTGTAAATGCAAAAAATCCAAGGTTCGCCCCAGGTTGCTTCAACCCACTTCTGGAGGTGGGTTCGCCCTAGGTCGAACCTACGTTAGTTTTATGAAAGTGTAGTGTAAATGCAAACCTGATGCGAACCTGGGTTAGTTTTAACCTGGAGCGAACCCAGGTTAGTTTGACTAGTGTAAACAGGGCTGTAGTGAGATGGGTTTCTTATAAAACTATTTCAAAAAAATTTGTTGTACCTTGCGCTTACGATAAGTAGCAGCAATTCCCTCCCCCGCAACTTACCGGCGACATACGAGCTCCATACAATTCCAGCTGGCATTGGGGATTGTTTCAACTGCCGACGAACTTATGACTGCATGGCTGCGAGAAACAAAAGCTCTAGTCGTTCCTGTCAGCATCTTGGCAGGGCATAGTGACAGGTAAATAGTAATGTTGTCGAATATCAAGATAGCCGGGGGTAAGATCGCATTGAGCACATAGCACTTGTACTGGTGTCTTGCTTATGAGGGGGAGTATCAGGCCGGGTTGTGGTTCTGGGGTACAGTCCCCTTGTTAAACCTACGGAAGGCGTCGGGAGTGCAGCCTTCCTTTGAATGTTACGGGAGCGAAACTCATTCTTACATTTTCCTAGTTTGCTTAAAATTTGCAAACTCATTTCAATGTTTGCTCATCGCACAGAATATTGTGAGGTAAAAACTTTTTGATCAATGATATTTGAAGGAGGGGTGAAGTGATACTACAGGTACCGCGGAGGGTTAAGAAAAGTGGGGGGGCTAGAACTGAAGAAAAATTTTGTTCTGACTACACATATGATAAAGTCTTTTGNATTTGTTTGCTTGCAGGAAGGAAGGTAAATAGATTTTGTTGAGTCGTGTACAAAAGAGTTCATTGTATCTTTGGATAATCAGGATTTTGCGTTGTATGCTAATCTAATGGGTTATGATAACTTTTTCTATTGTTCAAAGTGCCTGCTGATACTCTCTCCATGAAGGATACACTTTAGAACAGCTATTTGAAGTTTTAATTTTCCATTGCCTGTTGTCTATTCTCATTACCTCGTCTTTATTGGATTTTCACGTATTTTGTGTCAAATATAAAGATAATAGCAAGTATAGGTGTATGCTACTGCTCAGATAAATAGACCCGTTTTATCTGTAATAGTTTGGTCCGAATTACGCCACTAATAATAACGAACGGAATATATTAGAAGGCGACGCTTTTTAGGCATTTTGCTTAGTATTTTTACGTTTTTACATCTGTTCGCTGTTGTTCTCGCCATAAGCGTCTTGCATATTCATAAGGCAGAGGCTACGCGTTAAAGTGCGTTTTCACAGCACTTCAGCAAAATCCACATGCTTCCTACTGGAGAAAAATAATACATTCTCCTCTATTGTTCTCTTATTGTATAGAAAGTTAGGGCAAACTAGATTTACAGGCGTAAATGTCAGTGACATGTCTTGCCGTTTATTCACTGCTTCGAGAAATAGAAGTAAATTGGGATAGTCTATCATAGCTGCCAGATTGAAATCCAGCTGAAATCCAGTAAATTCCCACCTGAGGCTTAAAAGTTCCCAGTATCTATTGTTTTCAAAATAAAACTCTGAAGACTCAAGTAATTGTAATGACGTCATTGATCAAATTTTACAACCCTACCCAACTTATTGCCGGGCCTCAATATTCTAAAAGTTGTTTGCTTCTGAACCTATAATTATTCCTGAAGTGCGTATTCTTACATACTTGAGGCTTCTCTTCGCCTTAAAAAGTTAAGGAATATATTCCAATCTTTTTTGATGTTCTACTATATCATAAAACTAAGCAAGAGATTATATTTTGTATGGATAATGCAGAAGTACATCTGAAAGCAGTATTATGACTAGGTTACAAAACATTCTTATGTCTTGATGAAGCTTGAGCCTCACATTACTCTTAAATTATTCTTAAATTTCAGGGATTTTTGAGCCCCAATATCCTTATAAACTTTATTCTTATGAAAAAAACTGTACACACTTTGTAGGGAAATAAGTAAAAAAAGCAAGAACATGCAATATCAATGAACAACGAGTTGTTTTGCAGCTTAGTGAATTAAGAAATAATAATAAAAATGTTTTTGAAGGATATTCCTAAGATGTATTCTAAGGCCATTTTGGAACATAAATCCAAGATAATTCCTATAAGCTTCAAAAAGTCACAAAATCTTAGGATAAAATCCTAAGTTGGGCAACTCTGTTGTCTACAAGAGTTAATGGAGAGCTAAAACGTGTAACTGTTATTATTCAGAATGTTATTGTCGTCTGCTTACGTTTGCAAATGTCACTATTTCCTTCCGGTGATCGGCCCCCCACCGCGACATCCACTCTTTTTAATTAGATTTCCCTAAGCTTGCCTCATCGTGTCTGTAATACTGTGCAATACAATATTTACCAGTAAATCATGAAATTTATGGCTACAGGACAATGGCATGTCTCGTTCCTTTTTATGGTTTGTACCTCTGATAGCAGTATTTTTTTGTTTGAAATGTACAGGCTTATCCTGTTTAAAGATTCGTTGTACCGGACTATTTAATTTTCATTCCGTCCATCTAGACCCTTGTGTTTTGCATTTCGTTTTCTGCAGCCGACCCTGTAATCCATAATACTGTCCATAGCTGTGTTCCCAAATATCTACAAATCTGTAGGGGTTCACATACATAATGATGAGACCACATATGCCCTGATAGAATATAGGTCCATTCCCCACCAGTAAGGAGGCTCTACCTTTATTAAAGTTATATGAGTGACAGCCTACAATTGAATTCCCCACCTTTAGCATCCAATTATGGGTGTGATCCGATTAGGGGTGGCGTTGGGTTGTCATCTACAGAGTTTAGATTTAATTTAGCTGTTTTGCATGCACTTCAGTTTTGCTCTCTTCATTGCTATTTTGCTTTAACCTACCCTAAAGATTTTGTCTAAAATTTCCCTTTAAAATATTTTATACCTCAAAGTTCCTCAAGAAAGTTTCATGTTCCCAGTTACCCTCCCAACTTCAAAAATGCCCCTAAAGTGCCACCCAAAGTTGCCCTCACAATAATGCAGCGTTCCTCAAATAGTGAGGCGCGCCCCTCAAGGGGATGTTTATGACGCCGGAAACAGGTATACATATACTATATATATATATATATATATATATATATATAATAGTCTTATCTATAGAGAGAGGGGCTTGCGAAACATTTTCTCTCTTTATAGGGGCCTTGCACAAAATATTTGGGCACCGCTGGCGACACTACTTAGTCCAAAATTATGGGCTTGCAGTTGGAGAATTAGATGACTGACGTTCTCAAAGCTATTTACACCCTACAGCCATTCCTTTTGCCTAGCTCACTAGCATCTTGGATTTTGTTACTGCAAGGGGTTGCCCTAAAAGAAGCACTCTCCTACCTGCAGTGCCTGAAGCTAGCTGAATCCATGACACAGTTGTGCGAGTACTTTTGAATGCCTAATAGAAGGGAGGTTGGAATAGAAGGGAGGTTGGAATAGAAGGGAGGTTAGAATAGAAGGGAGGTTGGAATAGGAGGGAAGTTGGAATAGAAGGGAGGTTGGAATAGGAGGGAAGTTGGAATAGAAGGGAGGTTGGACAAAGGGCCAAAACCTAGCAATCGAAGGGGCTAGAAAATGACCACAAATTAAATGGAAAATACAATAGTTCTTGCCACACATGTACAACAAAGCAACATTGCCAAATTGAAATGAAAGAATACTAAGCAGTATAACATGCTTGTTCAGCGTGATTTACTTAATCATAGTTTTTACTTGCACGCCACAGTACGTCTTCTAAGAATTGTCTTGGCAACAAATAAGCACGAAATTTTACGGTGTCTGTATTTCGCAGGTCATAAATTTATATGCTTTGACAACCACATGTTAATCTTTATCAATAGCAGAGCACGAGCTGTTGAAGAAAGTGATTATGCAATAGCGTACAGCTATGTTTTTATTGGGGGGGGGTGTGAGGGCGTTATGCCTCCCAATATTCTTGAAATTGCAAGAAAGTTGGTCAAAAGTTGGCAATGCTGCAAGAGAGTTGACCACAGCATTTTCCGTGACCTTTTTTTCTAGTAGCAGTAGATGGTCAAATGATCAATACGCCCCCCCCCCAACGGAAAATGTCTCGGCACACCCCTAGTAACATATACAACATATATTGGAATTTTGGATGTATACGAGCCTTAAGACTTTCTTAGATCTCAGTAGCCCTGCCTCGAATTTTCTTATGTTGTCGTTATGTACCATTTTCTTTTAAAAAGACTTTATGCATCCTTTAGTGAAATTACTTTAAAAGAAACCTGGTGATATGAATGATGCGCGTTTTTCATAAGCAATCAGTTTATAAGCAACCTAGTACCAGACTCCCTAAAGTTTAGGAAACTTTTGGAGCTACAAGAATGGAGCTAAGGCACTTTAGATGAATAGTTCATTGAAACTGTTGCATGGTTCAACGTAACGCTGAACCAAAACAATGTAAACATGACAACATGACATTGCTTCAAAATTTAACTCTCACTGACACATTTTGTTTTTATAATACTAATAGTTTGCTACTGTTGTGATTGACGTCGCAACAGTCCTTTGGCGTATTGGCTAGCATGTAGTAGCCAAGTTTATAATGACTTAGCCGAATGTGTTAAGACAGTTGATTAAAGTTCAAGCTACGATAAACACGTGCCTTTGATGTGTCAATCTTCGAGAACATGGCAATAACTTTAGCACTACAATAAGGTCATGTTTTCACATTGGCTGCAATTTAGTTTATTAAATTAAGAAACATTTAACAAACTGTTTTGAACTAAAATATGACCAAAAATTAAGAAACCTTGGCTACTAGGCTTTGAATCAGGTTTGTTATAAAAGGCACGTAGAGCAAGTGAGAAGATTCTGATTCTGAAGATTCTGCACGGGCAGGTTCGAGACCCGACTTCCACTTGGCTATGCACACTGTATATCAAGCCAGCGCATGCTCTGTGACTCGGTATGATGAAGCATACCTGACTGTCACGGTGAATCTTTGTATGCTTTCTACAGTCTGAGCGGCCGCTCTTTTTGCATAGGAGATCACTCAATCGAATGGCAGGAAAATGAGAAATTGATAGCTCAAGACATATTTCAGTACCTGCTTATTCAATAAAAGGAATGTGCAGCAAACATGTGAAATTTTTCAGTAGTCTCTCAATGTAAATTTACCTCGGCCAAGATGTCCTCTTACCTAGACGCTTCAAAAGGATACAATGTACGTCTTTTACATTGCACAAAAGGTAGTCATCACATTCCGTTTGCTACTTCTATCTTGTTTATTATCTTCGGCACTTATCTACACATAAAGCGTAGCGCAGGTTCCAAATTCCACTAAGCATTCGTACGGAAAGAGATGTTTTTGGCCGTGCGACTGTATGGCCAAGTGGAAGTTGGCTGGTAGTCCTAGTTGTAAATGAAAAAGGAAAGTAAGTGCAATAGAGGAAGTCTTAATTGTTCGTTATAGAAGTTGCTAGTGCCATGGGTGATGATCAATTGCCAGGAGTTAGGAGAGAGTCCACAGCTTCACGCAAGACTGCTTTCAGTGACAGTGGACATAGAAAGCCAGCCTCAATATACGAGATCAATGACCTGTATAGTGCCTTACAAGAGCTTGTTAACTCATCACCAAGGCCATTGCGTCGAAGGAGAGGAACTGCATCGAATTTTGACTCTTCAGATTCCATGACAAGTGGCGCAGATTCTCCCGACGTTCGCACGAAAATACAGAATGACAGAAAAACAATGAGAGTTGTACGGTCTGCATCAAACATTATTCGACGGTATATTGTCTGTTTTCAATATCATTTTTCTTGTCCGATGTTTGTGCTGTTCTACTTCTTCTATCCTGACACTCTCCTTACAGCACGTGAAATTTTCTATTGTGTATATTGTCAATTGTCCTAAGACCTACTAAATATTGTTTGAAATCAATTATGGTAATACATGCAAAGCAATACACCAATGAGTGCATAGCTTTAGTAGGAAGCAAAATATGCTAGATTTGTCTTGCCAGAGGAGGTGGAAGGGATGTGATATCACAGATATTGCTTACTTGTCAAGAACTATTCCTTTTTGTGTTTTATAATTCTGAAATGCATGGTATAACTTAATATGGTCTTTTGTTTGGCGTAAATGTATCGTTTTCTGCTCACAATGCATTCACTAGAGGACGTTTGGGAGTGGATCAGATCACCTGGATAGTTTAATGTGATTGTTTTCTTGCTCATTGGAATTGTATTGGTAGTTATTGATAAACGAATCTACAGGAAATCACCAAAGGTGCCACCATTACCACCGCCGTCTATACAATTCCCATGGTGCCACCATTACCACCACCATCATCACTACCACCGCCATCACCACTACCACCACTATAACCATCACCACAAGCATCACTTTTAGCGGAACAATCACTACCTCCAAAATTACTAACCAAACGATCACCCCAAAGCATCTCGCCACCTCCATCACCATCAAACCACCATTGCCACCAACCAAAATCAGAAGCATCGCTACAACGGCCACGCCACCAAAACAGTCACTCACCAATAACCAAACCATCACCATCACCACGTCCTTTGCCAGCATAAGTTTTGTTCTTGTTGTTTACTTTATTTTGAGTAGGGTGTAATACCTAGCTATTTCAGGAAGTTTAGGCCTACCATGCATGCAGTATCCAAGCACGGGGCCCCTAATTTAACGTCCCATCTGAAGGATGGCAAAATGAACTGTTTTGTTCGTTCACCTGGGAAGTCGCCCATCCAGTTTCTGACCGTACACAGCTATACTTAACTTCAGTTAGGCTAATTGGAACTGGCTGGGCCGCTTGACCCCTCACCCCATCATTGCCATACAGTTAATCATCCACTATTACTATAAGCTTTTGCCAGTTTTTGTACACGAAAAAATCTCTTCAGCTATTGCAGTGTAGATAAAAGTATAACCAAGTAAAGAAAACTAAATTCTCTGGTAAGCTAATACGAACGAAATAAGAAAGGGGCCGATCTTCCAGGGAATCATTTTGTATGTATCCAGCCCCTCAAATGTGTTACATGACATCCTATGAATCGGAACTATGAACTAGAGTACCCACGATAGAGTACCCACGATGTTTGCTATGTATTGTTACTATTTCAATAGGTATTCAGGTACAGAATCACCTTCAGATCTGCAAATGGGGAGAAAAATAGTAAGAACGCCACAACTGAAACAAAAGCAATTATCAAATCAACGCCCCCCGATTGGTGGATATCAATTAAATTCCTCGCCAAAAATGGTGCTGAAAAAGAGCAAATCTGACGTCTCAAGACTCAGATCAAGAAGCTCAATAGAAAGTGTTAAAACAATGGCTGAGAAAATTCGAGATCAGCGTTTGAAGTAAGTTAACGCACAATCAATTCTCTTCTTCAATATCTGCCATCCTTTTGAACTATTAATCTTTAGATTTCTATTTAAATATTTCCGTAAAGGTGGGAATTTCGAGGCAAGAATGGAGACGTACTAATGGTCATGGTGACATGCACTGCATGAAAAAGCTTCATCGTTGGCATTTGTCCATACTGGGACTTAAACTATTGATAATTATTGTATTTCTTTTCTTTTCTTTGTATTTCTTTTCTTTTCTTTTAGGCAGGACAGGCATTGAAACCAGCAATATTTTTGTTGAAGCTTTTATCCTGTTGAAATATTCGTATTATTATTATTTATTATAATGATATTGTCTATTTCGTTGGTTGGGGCTGTGCTTGAACCCCCTTCAATAGATTTGTTCAGCTGGTGCATATATTTTCAGGGAGGTTCACCCTTCGACAGAGCTGTACCAGGTCATTGTCCTGGAAAAGATGTCTTGAATATTTGAGAACTGCATTGTTCTGATGATAATACCATTTAGCATTGATTGAGTATTTCACTTTGCATCGTTTTGAAATGGGGTGTAGTTCTTCGCACTGGCAGGGAAAGTATTTATGTCTTTTTATAAGAAACTTTGCATCAGATCTTTTGAGATGGTTTCTGAAGGTCAGGGGAAGTTTTGCTCTGAGAGTTTTCTTCTCGAATTTGAAGATTACACAGTATTTAGCAAACTTTAAGGATTTTTCCCCTTTGCTGATAGAGAAGTATTTTACATTGTGGTGTTTGACCTGCATTTAAGACATCATTTTAAAGATGTAACTTGAGGGCTGATATGCGGCAATGGAATAATTCATGAGATCAGAGCATGTGTTGAATGTTAGCTCAATCGACATCCGCATAGTTTTTTGCTGTTTTGAAACCAACTCATGCAAAGTGCTTTAGCAACTAGTATATAGCCCATTCAGAACGCAATTAAATGTGATCAGAAAGCTTTTTAGTGGGCCAGAATTGCCGAAGTAATGATTTTATAAAGAGAACCAGAAGATTCTTTTCTCGATCTTGATGTAAATTCTTTTGAATATAATACCATATGAGCTTTGGGAACGAGGTTCCTTCACTATATGGAATATTGTGTTTGAAGGATATGTTGCTTGTGTTTTTCGCGTTTCATATTTTGATTTTTGCCGTGAGACTTTGGGTTTATCATGCATTACTTTTTGTCCGAAATTGCCCAAAATGCTGTTCCTTGGTCGGAATGCTTTATCCCAGATTTCGCTATCCAAAGTTCATCTTTGGAATTTCTGAGAATTAACGTACGTGATTTGTGGACATTGAATTTTTTTTACACTCCAGGTTGGCATTTTATGAGAATGACCCCATAATTCTTGAGGTCGGAGGTCCATTCATTATTGAGCTACCCATATATTTCTTTGTTATTTCCCCTGTGTTTTGGAGTATTCCTGTCATTACTATAGGATTGCCTTCAAGTAGTAATATATATTACTATCTAAGTGTGGGAAGTAAATGTTCAAGTGATCAACAACGTTATTCCCTCTACACAGACAACAGGAAAAGAAATGCTGATTGCAAGAAGGCTGATGATTTTAACTGCTGCTTCTGCGGGTGGATTTAAGGATTAGTCCCTATTTACCTCATGTATAATCCCATACGATTCTTTTTCTAGTGGATAGCATACTGCTCCTGCTGCTACCTTTACGTGTATTCATAGGTGGTACCAGGGAGGAAGCGTTGGGGGGCTAACACTGCTAAAGTGGCGACAGAGAGCGAAGAGAGAAACCTTGCCCTTCAAATTGGCTTGAGACAAAGTAGAACAAGTCTTGAAAGTCCCGACAGTGTATAGACCATCTTAGAACTTTTAGGTGCCGACGGAGGAGCTGGTAATAATCATCTTGACCGCTCAGACTTTGACAGTTATCGGTAGAGATTTTAATAGACTCTGAAAATGTCCGACGGAATGTTACACATTTTATAATAGGAAACCTAGCTCAAGGACTAGTCTAAACGTTTCTTAATTTTTGGCCACATTTTAGTTCCAGAAGTTTCTAAAAAGTTTCTTAATTTAGCGAACTAAATTGATGTGAAAGCGTACGCAGAACGTGAATGTAGCAAACTATTTACCCTACAGCAAACAAAATGTATGAGTTAAATTCTAAAGCAATGTCATCTTCACATTCTTTCGGTACAGCTTTACGTTGAAGCAGGTAGCGATTTCAACGCATTATTTGTCTATAGTTTCTTAGCTCTCTCTCCTTGTAATTTTAGAAGTTTCTTAAATTTAGGCTGTCAACGTGTAGTGCATTGGGCATTAGCGCTAGCCCCCTATCTTTTCCACGGCCATTGAATAAATTTTTCTTTTCCCAATTGGAATTGTATGAAGCTACAGCAGAAAAGCAAGTGGGTAACTTGAATCTACGTTTACTAAATTTTGCAGGTTTACGCAAGGTTTAAAAAGACGTGAGTTGGAAGAAAAGGGGCTCAATATTGAAGGAAAGGAAATAAAAGACATCGATGACCTCGTGGAATGGGCAAAACTTGATATTGGCAGCTCTGGGAAAACGAAGAAGAAAGGACACAAAAAGTCAGGAGCTAAGGCAAAGCCCACAATAGCTAGCGCACTTAGCAAAATAAAGCCACATTGTTCTGATTCGAATTTGAAGTCGTTGGAGGCAACGTCAAGGCTGGATAGATGGTACGAGAAAGCATCGGCAATCGCATTGGGTGAGGTTGAGGATGACAGAGAAAGCTATGAAAGCTACTCTGGTTCAGATTATGATGAAACGGCGGCCAAAAATGGAGCTAAGATGAAAAAAGGAAAGTCATTGGATGACATTGATTTAGGACTTGGCTGCTTTACGCCGGATGATCTTTTAGACAAGTGGATGAAACAGAAAAAGAACAGCTTAGCAGCAGAGGAGCGTGGTCGATCTGCTTCGGAGACTTCAGTAGAACCAGTGACTCCAGATGAAAGCGATTCATCAATGCTGTCGGTAGGAAAAGACGAGGATGTTCAACTGGACGGTTTCACACCTACGGATGAGCACACCAGTACACCGTTATCCGTCAGTCGTATAATTGTATCTCAGCCAAGTGTAGATGAATCTAAAGGGAAAACAGACATCAGTGAAGCCATTATAGGAAATCTTCCTAACCAACCGATATTTTATATCCCGAACCTGAGGGACGACGACGAGTCGAAGACTACAATTATATATGACGATGGGCAAATAGACCCTTTGAAAGTTCAAAGGAGACCCCGTAGTCGTAGCGAGCTGAACACAGGAAAATCATTTGATGAGCATGATGAAGAGGTGTGGAATGAAATAGAAAAAATTGCGGAAAAGAGAATCAAATCGTTTGGGCCCTTGCAAAGGCGGGCCAGCCTCGAGACCACTATGAAAAAAGAGCGTAAAGAGAGGCTGCTGAGCAAAGGCAATGATTTTCAAAGTCAAAGACCTCGCTCCCTTATTCTGAATAGTGATGCAGCAGATGAAAGCAGTCGGATGGGTTGTAACATTAAAGATATTCCCAATTTGCAAGATAGGGAAGGCAGACATATTGATGCAAATGCTAATATTTGCCAAAGAGGAAAGAAGCACGATAAAGGGAAGAAATTGTCTAAATTTCCAGGTGAGTTATATTTAGGAAATCTGCTGCTGCTCGAATAAATTTTGTTGTTAAATTTAAAGCACACCCGATGCATTTAAAATAGTTGTGAAAACTTACTACCATTGGATTCAAATCCTACAGCAAGTTCCGCGTGGAAAATTAAATTTTATTCAGGAACATCAAGATAGCTGCAGAAGGTCATGATTTAAGATGGTTAATATTAGTATTTTAGTGAAACTTCTCATTTAATTTATGGTTAACTGAATCCTTGTTAAATTTTGCAAGGAGTCAATAGCATTTGTGCTTAATGTTATTAAATACAAATTGTATAATTTAGTTGAAGTCAAGTGCATAGAAACTTTAAAAATTGTTGTACTGGTTGCCCCTTTTTTACCCCTTTCACAGGAAGTAGAATAGATCTAGTTTTAAGTCCTTAAGTATATCTTGATTAGTTTATTTTTTGTTAATAGTTTTGGTTAGTTTTTTCATGCTTATTTCTTGAATTTTTTTATTTTAAGAACTTTTTCATTGATTGTATGTTTTCGCAGTGATTTTTAGGAATTGTAAATATGTGATTTCTATTATTCATTTTTGACTTAAGTATCTTGAAAACCAGCTTAGGCTGAAAGGCTGCCTATCAATTTTATCGAAATGAAATAAAATGAAAGAAGTGAAATTAGACGCAATGTTAATCTCTTTCATAGTAATTTTCTTATATAGCTTAATGACATTTTAGATATTTAAAGGAGATAGGTAAGGATTTTACAAGTATCCCATGGCAACAAGATCATTAGCCAATAATTTTAACGGGGTGCCCGCTAACCGCGGGCAATCCCACCCCTGACCCACCCGCAGATGGCAGCAAGATCATTTGCAAAGAAAGATAAATGAATACGGCTTAACTATACAGGCAGTATGTTATTACAAATGTTCAATGGCGTAAACGACGTAGGCTGGAGGAAGGATAGGTCCTAAGGACACCCAAGCTTTTAATGTAAAGAATCTTCATAAGCTAATGTTAGAGGTAGTCAAGACCCTGAACTACTTAAAATCCCTCGTACCTTTGGGACCTGTTTAACGTGAAACAAGTAAATACAATCTGTGAGCAAAAATCTAGTGATGTTACTTCAAATAAAAACGCAAACATATGGAGCAAACTCGATTACATTTAGAGGTAGCATCCTTTAGAATGCACTTACCGATGATACAAAAGCTTGTACTAATATGGCAGCATGCAAAAAGAAAGTAATAGGCTGGAAGGGGGATAGTTGCAACTGTAAATTATGTAGATGAAGTCTTGTTTTTTTTCTATCTTCTCCTTTATATTTTTTTCGCATGAGTATTTTGGTAATTGAAGTTGGATTTAATTAGATACTGTAGGTTGATGCCATTATAACTAGTGGTGAAAGCGTTAATAATTCAAACTGTAGAGAATGTGTTAGATAAATTAAAATAAAATAAGATCCTGATGGGCAGGAGTGGAGAAAAGAAGCTGGGGGGCTAGTGCTGCCAAAGTGCGGACAGTTATTGGTGTTAAAAAAATTTAACGGACAGCACCTATCGTATTGCAGCAAAAGGCTAAGAAAAAAGGTGTCATTAATATTATGAAAGTGCCAATAGTGCATAGTAATTTAGTTGCCAATGGGGAGCTCAGTAACATTGTGGGGGCTCAGCCCTCAAGCCCCCCCGGTAGCGCAATCCTTGCTGAGGCCTCTCAGAGGCTAGCAAGAGTGGCGTTTTTTGTATTGTTTGGAAGGATACTCAAGATGGGTCCACAAGCTTTAGGCCAATTTCTAGGGGCCCTGAGTCTTTCTCTTACGTCACTGCTAATTCTAGAATATTTATGATTAAAATGCAGCCAAAGAGAAGGGGTGTTTCTTTTATGGATTTCGTGATAATCCCTTCCCCCTGTTAATTTTCTGCATGTGATTTTATTTTTCATTAATTTGTTTCAGAAAAACTAAAGACATTATTATCTGGGAAAAAGGTTTAAAGCAAAAGGAGAGACTTTCATGAAAGATTTGTATAATTCACAAAGAGGATTATTTCTCAAGCAAATAGATTTGACTTCAATTTTCCTAGAGTAGATTTGGATGAACAAATCAAGATATCAATTAAACAAATTAATTATTTTTTATTGGAATGGCCTAGAATCTTTCAATATGCAGAAGTTTTTGTCATATCATAGAGAAATACCCTCAAGATTCAAATTCATTGGCTTTGACTGTATGTATGCATTATTTCTGCATTTGAAGTGTTATTGCTATCCGTTAGACTAGAGAAAGTGTTTTCATTTCACGTTGTTTCGCAATGAACTTCACTTTAATTAGTCATAAGACCGGAAATGCTATTCATATTTTGTGCGTTACTATGGCGTTCACTGTGGTTAACATACAGAGTACAATACATCCACATTGAATCACTCATCAGAAAGAATACATGAACTTAATTGTCCGAGCCATTAATGAGAGTTTGTGTTCTCCCAGAATAAGACAAACACTTCACCCTTGCCTCCTTTTGTACCAAGCTTTTTGCAGTAGCACAAACAGCAAGTTATATTCCTATCAGCAAAATTGTATAAAAGGGTTGTTTCAAATGTGGTTATGTAAAATACCATAACCTTAGTTAGTATGGATATTTTAAGCGAAAAATCAATAGGTTGCAAATATTTAATTCATAGGAGCAAAATCGTTACGTTTTTCAGTGGGTCCTGAAAACTCATCACTTGTTTACAGACCCCGTATTTCAGTTGTACATATCGTTGTGCAGATTTGCCTAGCTTTCTTAGAATCCCAGACAACTTCGATAGCTATATCTAAACGATATTAAGCCATAATTCAGTTCAATAGTCTATAGAAATGCCAGAACTTCTTGCTTTCATTATTGTTGTTGCTTGAAGACGAGAGAATGCCGTATGCAACTGTTCATTCTTATTTTTAACTATTAAAACTTTTTATAGACGGTTTTACGCTGTTTAACTTTTAGATGCTTTAGTTTCGTAAAAGAAAAGCTGTTAAATTAAATATTTTTTGAAATTTCTTGAAATAGAATACAAGACAGTAGCAGAACGGATTAATTAACGCTATATTCCACCATTTCACGGCGTAGATTTCCTAAATATTTATGCTAATGTAGTACTCTGTAGTGAAGAATTTCGCAAAATTTAACTTTCAGCTATTACTCTCCTTCAGTAATTTTTAGAAAATTCTGACATCATTGAACATTCATACTAGCTCAGAAATAGGTTTTCAAGTTTCCTAACCTCAATCTTGATATTCCTGTCACACTTTTTAATGACCTGTTTTTGTCCGTTCTGCTACTAGAAAGTGTATTATATGTTAGGTAGAAAATGTGGATTTAGTTCAAAGCGTTTTTCAAATCTATTTTGAGGTTTTGATTTAATCGGAACTTAATTTGGCAATTCAAGACATTTTGCGATCAATTTGATATTCTATTGGCAATGACTAAAATACAATAGAAGTGATTCCGCCTGTTAGGTAGCTTATACACATCAGGACGAATGCCCTTATTTAATTCTCAGAATAAGTATCAGCTTATCATGAATTCACAAGCGAATTCTGTACGAATGCATGTTCGGTAAGTGTATGGAGGAAATTGCATGCGTTTTCCAGTACTGTTTGCCCCACTTGATTTCAAATCTCATTACTGTTTCGTCTTTGTTTAAGCATTTTGCAAAACGAGGCTAGAGAACAGGTGTCAACTGCTACCATGATACATTGCTCAATGCCATGGTATGATAGAGTATCATTCATTTGGTAGACTTCGAAGCAAGAATACTCAAAAAATTGCAAATCAGTTTTATGAAGAACACTCAACAAAAAATTTAATGAAAGTTTCAAATATATTAAGGCTATTGGTTTATTTTATTTCGTTGGCACGTTATTTACAATACAGCAAGCAAACGGGCTCATTTCTACAACACTAGATTTGCCACTTGTTGTTAGAGATTCAACCAAATAAACCCTAACATGAATTTAGTTGTGAAGACGAATTTAGTTGTGGAATAGAACATACATTTTAATGAAGTTTCATGTTATAACCCAATTTGCAGAAAAGCCTAGTGGAGACTATAGAGAGGCTGTTATGAAATCGAGATTGCATTTTGTAAACTTCTTGTTTCCAAATTTGGTAGCCAAATTAATCTCACAACTTGTCTTGAATTGCCTCTAGGGTTCATGATTGCGAAGCGTATCTAACTGTTGCACTCAGTGGGTGTTTTAGTAATGGCATTTTACAGCCAGTAATACTGTTTGACTTCCTTATTATTGATTCTATCTTAAATTCGTGTCAGTATTTTGTTATTAAAAAAGAAATCAGTTGTTCTTGTGGAAGCCAAGTTTCTTCTTCGGCAAGTATGAATCAAACTGAGTGATTTAGGGAGGGGGCTCCTAATGCTTGATAGGGACTTGGGCGCTAAAAATATACGCATCGTTTGCTGCATGCACTGCATTTACAGAAAAAATTCTCTCGGATAAACACATTTGGATTCAATCTTTCCTGTTGTAGCATAACTTAGGATATTATAAAGTAAAATAGTGAAATATAAATAGCTACATTCAATTTATTTTGCTTTAAAGCAAACTGGTTTCTTTAGCTAAAAATTCACTAAGTTTAAGCTATTATATACCTAAAATACACAGTGGAAAGCAATATCGAAATTTTACCAAACGGAAGGTGCAACGTCCAGAACACGTCTCGGCTCTTTGTGTTTATGCCTATTTTTAGGACGGTTCTATAAATTTATAAAAACTTCTGGGTTGAGGACAGTTTTGATAAATGCAATTGCGGCCATGTGGCCGTGTGGGATGTAGGTGCGACGTGGGAAGTTTCATTTTGATCTTGTATAATGAGGAAGGTTTACGTAAAGAAGTATTGCCCACACTAATGCGTTTTCACATGAAAACTCATACATTTAGATGCATCTAAATGTAACTACATGCATACAAAGTGCAAAAACGCATCTAATTGTGTGCATTTTCTTACGAAAACTCGTTAGTGTGGACGCTACCAAAGTAGCCACCGGAGCAAGGTTTGACCTTCTCTGGGCTCTGGGAAGGTGAAAGAAATTGAGGCTAGTTGCAACTCATAGAGCTCTCGCTTATTAATCTACCATCATGCATATTTAGACAAAATTTTGCTATGCTCAACATATATTATTTTCTAGAAGATGACAACATAGAGTCTCCATTGAGTGTCGGCGACTATCAATATGGTTGAGATAGAAAGCTTTTACACCTGGGAGTATAGTAGGGAGTGCGTTTCCTCGTGATTACCAGAATTCTTATGGCCTATCTTGTACTCTTCCGGCAGCTATCATTTCCTAGGCTGTCGATAGATCGACTTTGCAGGACCGCCAAGAGGTTTTAGAGACCCTGGGACAAAGAGGGGCATGATACCCCCTACGAGAGCAACGAGCAGCCACATTTGGGGGGGGCTGGAAATTAGCTTCGGGTAACGATTGCTGTTAGTACTTTATGAGGTCCTCTAGACAGGGTTCGTACAGGCTTTGAAAAGTTATGGAAATTAACAATGCTATTTTCCAGCTATGGACAAGTTTCGGATTTTTATTAGGGAGAATTCTAAAATATCCTAAAATGAATATAACATAGTATTGTATATGTTATATTTTTTCGTTTTACAATCTATAATATAAAGCCTAATCCACCAACAATGTCATAAAATATAGCACTAAGAATAGTGTTTCTATATTTTTATGGGGCTTCAAAATGCAAACGAAAATGCACTCCATGGTTTGCAAATTTGCCAATTTGTCTTTGGAATAGTTTTGGAAATATTTTAAAAGTAGTTTTTAGGAAACATGTCTAGAGCTTGAATCATTGGGAGTCATGAAGCCCTGGGGGCAATTTGGCCCCTCTGCGGCTCTGCTACTTTAGAGTCTCTGCTGCTTTAGAATCTCTGCTACTTTCTCGACGGCTCTGCTACTTTAGAATTTCAAGGTAGCTAAAACTGCCTAAGCTGTTGATAGAATTGCAGATGCAAAAGAACAAGTCTAAAAATTAAGTATCATATTAACTGATGTCTGTTCTGGTTTGCCCATATTTGGGATGTAAAACAAAGCTTTGCCAAGCAGACTACATTCTTTTGACAGACCATCACTTTCTTCAACATTTTCTGTTAGTTCTTTATCTAAAGTTGGTACTTTTGATGAAGGATCACTTTTCTCACTGACTACTGCAATATCAATACGGTTATTAGAAGGCAAAACACCTTCAGCACAATTTTTGCATTTAATACTATCCTTTCCGTCATCATTTGCATGTAAGTCCTTTAGCCATAACTGTACTTTACGTTTTGACAAATCACGATTGAGGCTACTGATTGGGACAGAGCTAGTTGACTTGCCAGCAAGTACATCTTCCACTATACTCAGAGACAAACGCCGGATTAAATTGCATCTATGCTCGCTCTTCTGTAATGTCTGCGAAAGTATTTTGCTAGCCGTCACCTCATCGTCATCAAAAGGATCATCATTTAACTCACTTTTGCTGCAAGAACTTTCCAAAAATATAGTAGAGTTTTTTGATTTCAAGTCGTTACAAGCTCTCCTCTCCAGTTTTTTCACAAGGCAAGTTGTTCTTTCTTCATTTTCACGCGAAAGATCTTCCGACTTCTTATCAAGAGCATTAGCTGTCGATGCGTCAAAATCCTTTATCATAATTCCCTCATCTGTTTTTTCGCCTTTGGAGTCACAGTCAGTTTCCTCAAGAGCATTTTCGTTCGATCCTGTGCAAATCGATTCTGTTCTAGACTTTTCTTCATCTTCGATTGTAGCAGCGTATGAAGCTGCTCTTGTATACCACGTCCTCAACTTCGAAGATACTTTATCTGCACATATATTTGGCATGCCAGCTTCACTTGAGTCAAATGAATTCGCTTTTGCTCTTCCTGAACCCTTAGTTTTGTTTCTTTTGTCCTTTGAGTTCGATTTTCCATTAGTGCTTGCGTGTAATTTTGTCATTTCAAGAAGGTCATCAATTGAGTGAACATTGTTCTCACCGTTGGCAGCTTTAATTTGTCCCCCGCCTTTAACCAGCTTTTGTTCAGTCAATTTCCATTGGTCCCCTGACTTTTTCCCACGAAACTTTGCCACTAGCTTCCAACAAATACCCCCACTTTTGGGCGTTTCTGCGCTTCTACTGGGCGCTGTAACTGGTACTTTCTTTGAGCCGATGGCTGCATAACAGCTCTTGGATGACAAGCAAGAAGCTGACCGTGCTGTCCGCAGATACGTTGTTTCTGAATTCGCTCTTGGATACAGCTGTCTCCTTTTATCCAGCAAATTTTCCTCTGACGACCATTGCGACTGCTTTTTGATAGAACAGTTATCTGCACTATTACTGCCTTTTACCGGAGAAGGATGAATCAATTCATTAAGAGCGGTGTACAATTCATTAATTTGTTGTACAGACGCGACTTTACGGTAGAACGTTACCTCACTGCTACCGCTCCTTGAAGTCTTCTGTGTGGATATTGAATTGTGTGAATTCACAGAGAATTTCCTGGACGGCATCGTGGTATCATCACTGAAACAACAATGAAGCACATTGTACTAACAGCATTGATAAGCAACGTTAAACTAGATATTAACCAACAGTTTCTTAATTGTGTGTGAATGACATTCTTTTAATGACAGCATTCTCAACAAGGACGCTTCAAGGAGCCAATTTGAGCTTATTATTAATTAATTATTCTTAACACTCCGCATGCGTTAGTTGCTGTATGAGTGGCCTGGGCGTCAATTATCTATAAGGCAATTTTTAACAGAAATGAAATCCAAACGGCCTGTTTAAGAATGAAAGTAATTATCAATTCTGAAGTCATTGGTGAATACGCTCATTGTGGTTGTTGCTAAAATACATGATAATGGCGCAACATAGAGTTCGGTTTACATCAAAGGCACTAGATCCTTTAGAAATATTGCATGTGGGTTTTTTATTATACAAATACAACTGAACGCGTCATGCATATTGATGTCAATGATTTGTGGGCCTTATTGTAATCCAAGTGATTCATTGGCCAGTACCTTGAATTTTGGGCTCATTACTACAAGAAAAGTATACGAAAAACGTCATAGATATAGTAATAGATTGATTATACAGTAGTTTCCCACCCAGATTCTCAAAAAACACTCCCTTTTGTAAGAATCTGATGAAGGCTTGAAAGAATGCTTGTGATTCTTATTGGCAAACTTTCTGAAAATATTGACACTTTGAAAAACATAGCAGTACATTAATGTTGCTTAAAACTTGAATAATCTTATTCTACATCATAATAAATCTTATTGCTGTTTATTCTACATCCTAATACATCAGGCCTAAAATTGAAACGGTTGTTTCTTATGTATGGGACACTACTACAAATCTCATTTCAAATTTGATTTCAAAAGGAAATTCTGGAATTTAATATAACTATACCAATAAAACGATATACGCAGATATTGCAGGGGAGCTGGCATCTATCACCCTTGTATGAGATAAGATATAATACGACACTCTTATTTTGTAAGAATAAACTTTGTAAGATATTGAGGCTCAGAATAGCTGAAATTTAGAAATAATCTTAAAGAAGTACAAGGCTCAAGCTTCAGCAACAACTTTTATGAAGTCGAGTTGTAATACTGCTTTTAAATTAATGTTCGTACTATCGATACAATATTTACTGCTCTGTTCCATGCTTTTAGTGTGCTCTGTGATGAAGTACGATATCAACACAGATTTGAATTTATTCCTTTGATTTTAAGGCGAAGCTACACCTTTTGCACTTGTGAATAATTAATGAAATTTTTAAGAATAACTAAATAATAAAATTAGGCTCAAAACTACTAAACTTAGAAATTTTGTACCTAAACAAAAAGCTGGGTATTTTTGTAAAAAAGATTGTAAAATTAAATGGGATTTGTTATTCAAATGTCTAATGATTACATTAGAGGTAAAACAATAACAATAGAAGTGACGTGGTTAGAATCAGAACGTTTATGCTATAGAATACAAAATACATATGTTAAAGCCAAGACAAGGAAAATTTTATGACCTAAATTGCAGTACACACTTAATCACAAGTGAGCATTGTCAGTAAATGACTGATATTACATGAATGTCTAAGAAACCATGATTATGAAACCACGTGGTTGGCATGGCTATGAGAAAATGCCAGCATTAAAGTGCACAGTTCAGTTCAGTTAGTTCTGTTCAGTTTAATTTTAAAATTTTATATCATACCAATAATTTAATATGCATACACTACAGCTATGATAGCAAACTACAAAAGATGATAAATTGTGGCAAATATTAGAAAGAGGGTACACAGGATTTTTGTATGGAGGAGAATTTCTTAACGAGGAGCTCTCTCATTAGGTAGACTAATCGAGGAGAGAGCACCCCTTATGCTAAACTACTATATTTAAATTATGAAATCTTTTGATGTTTAAAATTCAAAATGTTGTGAACTTGACAAGGAACTCAAAATTAGTACTTAGTTGAGAAAATGTGTAACTTTGGATCCCGACGGAAAAATGATTACTGAAGTAGACTGTTTTATCCTGGATGGAACATCATTCCAGGATTTAGCACCTGCATATCTAATTGATCGTAATACGTTTTGGAAAGTATTTCTATATGTCATAAAAATGTCACCCTTGCGAGCCTGTCTTGTTCTTGTATCATCCTAATGAACAGAGGCCAAAGTTACAAGAAGACGTGGAAGAATGTAGGGGGAAATTAGGTGCACAGCCACCGTCATGTAGGTGATGAGCCTGCTAGTCCTTAAAGTGATACCAGCTAATGAAAATTTCAACATGCATCACGGGATAGACTTAGTAGGTACAAAGTCAGGAGGCAAGGGGCATTGTCCGCCCAACCAGTGGCGTAAGAGAGACACGCGGGGTCATTAGGAGTTCAGTAAGATTAGGGTCCCATCTAAATGTTCCCTGAATAATACAAAAAACTTGCCTCTAAAAAATCTCAGAGGGGCCCTTTCAGGATCTCAAAAGCTCCGGGGGCCCATAGGAGTTGTCTTAACCTCAACTTACGCCAGTTACGTCACTGCGCCCAACTAAAGATCTTACTTCTCTTTGCTGTTCAAGAAATCTAAGGTAAAAGCATTTTTTGTCTAAAAAGAAGAAAAATGTAAGAGATTGCTGACATAGGAAAGCTAGTAGCAGCGAGTGCATTAGAAACCATTGTTTGTAGGACTCATATCCACCAAAAAGAAGACATCAGCAGATGAAATGGAAGGATGCCATTACCTCCCCCCTGCACCTTCTTAATGTTGGCTTCGTGTCTTGACTTTTGTTCCAGTAGCCTAATATTTATGGGTGGCTTTAAAATCAATGAAAGTCTGCTAAGAAAGCACAAGCAAAGGTAAAAATTGTTGAAATGTTTGCATTCCTGATTTCTAATTGAAAATACAGACTACACTCCGTTAGTGCTCTTGTATATTTCTAACTCAACAGTCAAATGCGTCGGTGTTGTTGTAGTTGTTAAAAAGTTCAGGATTCCATTCGCCAATAATTACGACAATAAAAAAAGTAACCATTCCCAAAATAGTAAAATAGTTAAATTCAAATGATGCTGCAATATCTTGAATAAATTCTAAAAATTTCTTTTACGTGCGGGAAAGACGTCAGAATTAGTTTTATTATGACCAACTGTGGTGATTTGAACGACCAGAGAGAGGGAAAAGGCGGTATTTGACATTTAATCACATTTTAAATTGATACTTTCTTTCACTTTCTTCCTCATAATATCGAATATATGTTATCTTTCCTTTGAAAAAAATTACAAGAAATAGAGAAAAGTAGACATGCTAGGAACTAAAGCTTTCTTATTGAGCCTTCAAGATTCTTCTGTTGTGTACAAGGAGGATTTAGGAATTGGTGACGGGGGTGTAGAAATTTGAGGTATACACGTTTTTTATAAGAAAAAAAGTTTATAAGAAAATGAGGCACAAATAGTAAAAATCTCAAGAAAATCTTAAGAAGATCATGAGGCTCAATTTCCGGCTATAAGTGTTTTATTCGCCAAAAATCGATATTTTCGTTATTGCATTCAAAATGTTAAAGATGGAATTCGAATTCAAGTATACAATATTAATAACAAATGTTTAATCCATTTTAAGCCAGTTTATTTCAGAAAAAGTTAAGAAAAATTTTTAAAAATCTCAGGCTCAATTTCGTGAAAAGTTAAGAAAATTGAGGCTCATACAAAATGATGGCTTTCTTATAAAAAAACGTGTATTGGGATGTTACATACTTATGTGCGTTCCATATAAAAACCACGCCGGAGAGTTATTCATCAACACATGCCTTTGCACCAAGGTAGCCCAACTAAAAAAAACTCGATTTATGACGGTGGCACCTAGTGGCATTACGGGGTAAGCTCTGATATACAGACAGAAGTGGAAAAAGCTTGAATTTACCGACAGAAGCTTTTTCTTGGCAAGAACGTCGTATTTTATGGGGTGCAGCATTGATGCTAGAGGGGGAATTTTCAACACTTTCTTGGGTGTGTCATTGCAATGCATGCAGGCATTTACCGATGAAAGTCATTGAACCTGAGTTAACCGACGAAATCACCGAAGGCTGGGGGTGTGACACCCCACACTCCCAGCTAGCTACGTCCCCTGGTGGCAGCTATTGGGTACATTTCATATCATGGAAAGCCATTGTGATATCAAAAGTGAAACATGATTATTGGGAAGCTACAGCGGAAAACACTGGGTGGGCACGCGAGAGCAGCGAAGGATAATGTGGGTCTACCCCCCAAAAGTGTGTTAAGGTAAAGATCACCAAAGCGCTAGAAAACGCCCTTTTGCATAAATAGAATGTGTCTAGTCGGCAAATCCATACGAAATATGTTGTGTAAGTCGACAACATTTTTGCTCACTGGTTTCGGTGGCAAATGAAAAAAGTGAAGGAATGCTATTGAAAGTTCTTTCTCGAATTTCGTGGATTGCATATGTATTTGTAATTTGTACTCGAGGGGACAGCCCAGAGTCAGTATCAACGTCTCAAGGAGTGTGGGAAATAGGAAGAAATTGATGAGATCATACACCCAATACAAAATTACAGATAGGAAAAATGATTCACGAAATAATTTCTAGGTGCATTGTTAATAATTATGAGCTATCGTCACTATCTTTAAGTCTACGGAAATTATTGCAAATTTGGCAGGGCGAATCTTCATTTAACTATCTCGGGTTGCTCTATAGCTCTGGTATCCAGGAAAGTCATGATGCTATTGGCATTCATTAATAAGTCTTACGCACATTTGCATCAGGAAGCTGTTCACATTCGCATCAGGAAGTTGTTTGGCCTAAAATATTCAGACGCAAAAATTCTTAGATTCTGTGCAATGTGAATATTTGGTCTAATATCACACTCTCCTAACTTGTGTACCTTCTCAATACAAAACTAATTGCTTTTTGGCATATCATGGACATTTTACTAACAAAATGCGCACAGCCTCCTCTGCGTAGCAGAGAATAATAACAAGGAGACAAAAGCTAAATTATGTAACAAGTTGGAAGACAAAATGATGTAAACAAACTGTGCTACGAAAACAAAGCAATGAGCTCGTAGCAAGATTATTACAATTATTACAAGAGATTAGCATTTATGAAAAGCAGTAGGGTTAAGAAATCCTGTATGAGACGTTGTGTGTTTACTAGGTGAAGACCAACTTTGTAATATATTGTTGTTTGTAAGACAAATTTATAACAAATCAGACTTCAGAACGTCGCTGTTGGTTATATTCGTATTGAAATAAATAAAGGAAATTTTTAACATTTGCGATTTTTGGCATGTTGTTGATTGTGCTTGATATTCTATAAAGGTGAGCCAATAATCAAGTAAAAAATTAGGAAACTGTAACTAATTGGCCCAAGTAAGGCTTCGTATAAAACACGTTGTAGTTTTAATTGGGAGTTTTATCGGTAATTGAAATGTGTCCTAACTATGCAAGGTCATCATTTCAACATATTTTACAGTACTTTGAAGCTATCCTCCCATTACTAAAATGTTATGAAAAAACGAACAACTATACTTATAATTATAACTGCTGCTGAGTCTAATAGTACGGACTGGCTGCCAGTGTTGGTTGTTTCACATGAATTTAAGCTGAGGGGGTGGAAAATCATTAAAAAATGACTATTGTTCTATATTCAGCTCTGAGTTGCCAAGTCAAGAATACTTAATCTCTAAACTAGCAATTGATAATGCCGCAATCTGAGTAAATTTAATGTAATAGACTAGATTTCTGTGGGAAAAGCGTTGAAACGTTAATGGTAAGAGTACTTGATGAACGATTATACTTGAAAAATAAGAACTGTTCAAGGTATTCCCATGAAATAATAAAACAAATGTAGCATGGGAAAACGTGTCCCAAAGGACGTTCAATAATTTTGAGCCAGGGTAATTTACAAAATCACACATTCTTGCTTAGACAGCACAATAAATTATAGCCATGCTTTCTTCAAAGGAGCAATTATTGTGTTCACTGCCCCCCTCTTTAGAGAAGCTAGTATGATCTATGGGCTCTAGATTGTGCTTTTGATCTATTGTATCCGTCCATATCTTAGTACGTGTGTAGAACTACGGGCAAAGCCCAAACCTATTGCCGCCCTTCGATATATGGACACCATCCAGGTGCTAGCGTGTCTGAACTCTGTCTCTTCTATAAGTAGGTGTGACCTACTTAGGTAAACGACAGGCGTCCTAAAGGAGCTCAGCCACGCACAAAATGAATTGTAAGTGTTTCTTGTACGCATTAAACTAAGTTATGTCATCTATAGATAGTTAGAAGTAGACATTAAGCAACAAACCTTAGAAGATGATGTAAAATGCTGCCAAATCGAATGTTACTTTGCAATAATACTTTCCAAGGGTACTAAAGTGTCTCTTTCATTGGAAAATAATCACGCCTTTCATCTCACTTGCGCAATTTACAATGAGAAACAAATCTAACGCAGGACATCATTCTCTAAGTCGCTTGAAATTCAATGACAATTGTATTAAGATTGAATTCTGTTATCAGTCAACAGGAAATGTGTGGCTTTCAATTAGAACAGTGCAACTTTGCTTTGCCTTTGATTACAACCTCCTTAATGCGTGACCCTGGTCATGGGAAATTTTATAGGCTATCAACGCATCACGTGATGCTCCTTCCAGTTTCTTTCTGTTCCTTTGACAAGAGCTCTGTTTGTTCCTTTGCTTCAATTCCAATGATTTAAAGATCAATACGAATTAATTTCTATACTACTATTTATTGTTAAAGGATGATGCGTGGGATAGATAAGATGTAAAGAAATTATCACTGCTGTTGTAGGCGCAATTGTATTGGACAGGAGGTTTAAGTTCCCGCAAAGGGTTGTGGTTGACTTGTGGTGCAGACTGAGTGGAGCATCGAAAAGTGTAACAATGCACCTGGCCAACAAGATAGAGGTGGGAAATGGGTGGGGTTAATATATAAGGCTGCGCTATAATGTAAGTAGTGCCTAAGTATGACAGCAAAGAAATGTATTTTAATGAAGGTCAGGAATCTACTTAGTGATCATTCAAAAGTACGTAATGGAAAAACTTGTCATTTAACCCTCCCTTCCTATATAACGGCTTGTCACATTCGAGCTGGCATGACCCCCAGCGCCAGTCTCTATTTATGTAAAAAACCAACAAATTGATGCATTGTAGCAAAAGATAATAGTTCAAAATCGCTGAAATAAAAGGTAGATTAGGGAAAGTGCAAGACTCAAGCTTGATTAGATCTTAAACTTTGTATATTTGAGTATTTTTGGAAACACTCACCAGAAAGAGACAAAGTAGAAACATTGCAATAAATTTTTGGCGTCATGAAACGAAAGGAATATACTCCCTATATTCTCCGTAACAGTTTTCCGCACAAATAGTGCTTACCCAACCACCCCTAACCGTTGCGTACTTTTTAAATGGCCCTTTATCACAATCTTCAAAGCCTCAATACGACAGAAGCACCAAGTCCTCCACTTTTATTCAGAGGCAGAACTACAGTAGGTCCTTGTAGTTACAGCAAATAAACATAAAGGCCATTCTTCGTAGTCCCCTTTCTATAGTAAAAGGGTATTCCCCTAAAATGCAAAAAACGTGGTCCGGAACAATTTTGAGGACGTCACCCCCTGGGTCCTTTCTTCTCTTCTGTAGGTAGAAACGGTGATGAGGATCATTTGACTTCAGAGTAACGAGCAGGGACGTAACTTCAATAAATTTTTTTGGGGGTATTAGAAGTTCCCCTGCGAGCATTTTTTTGTCTGCGACCTTTTTTTTAAGTACACAGTACTAACTGAGTTCACCAATGGTCCTGGGTCCAGTAAGCTGCCCTGCAGAAGCCCAATGTACAACAGTTTTTGTCCTGCGAAACGGCTAATTCTCAAGATTAGGGGGGGGGGTGACTCACCTCCATACCTCCCCTTAAGTTTCGTCTCTGGTAACAAGACCAGTAAGCCTCCCACAGTATTTCTTCTAGTATCCCAATGCTCATTTCGTGCATTGGATTTCTACCCTCGAAAATTCCTGGTTGTGCGCCTTTTTACCTAGATACTGCCTCTTGAGAGTAAATAAGTCCATTTCATACCTATTGTGCATCATCACAAGCGGCAAGGCCAGAGGACTGAATTGGTTAGAGGAGAAAGGAGAAACAACAACCCTGGCTGTGACATGGAGCAGCCCCCTCCTTGAAGCTCTTTTCTTTAGCATAAAGGCACAAAAAAATTAACGAGTACAAAACAGAGCACCGCTACATGCTGTCAAATAAGAAATTGGTCTATAAGCAACCTAGTACTAGAAAGAAACTTCTAGAACTAAAAGGAAAGACAATTAGCAGAGGCGGATCCGGACCGAGTTCCTTGCTGCCCAGAACTCAGTCAAATTTTTCTAAAAACAAGATCTTACAATCAATTGCAGTAAGCACTTTCTTGGCATAAAATTCTACATCAAGACTGTTTTCTGGTGACTTCATGTTTGGCCACCTGCCCATTGATAAAATTTTATAAGCCTTGAGCAGCGCATTGACAATTTATATCTGCGGTGGAAAACGCTTTTGAACTCATGGAACTCTGAAATGAAGTCCAGGCAGCGGAAATAAAACGTTTGGGCATTGGAAATGATTGATTTGGAACTTGGATGGAACCTAGTCAGAGAGCACTGATGGAACTCGGAAATGAAAGCTATCAAAAACAACCGATAGAAAATAACCGTTGTTGATTGGTCTACGATTGTCTACAAGTGTCTTTGTTTGAGCACTCTACATTTTTACGATGGCGACCTGAGAAGAGATTCATAGTTATCAAGGAGTTGCCTAGCTATATAGAAAAGTATTTCAAGACAAGGTGGGGTGTTGAATGTGCTTTTGACTGCGGAGAGGTTTTAAATCCGACCATTTGATAAGGGAATAAAGTGAAAGCGGAATGAAGGTTCCGTGGCTTGATTCTCTGCCTGGCGACAATTACGGACTTCTTGCAAGGCTGGACTTGCATTTTTTTATAAGTAAATTTGATACACGTTTTTTTATAAGAAAATCATTATTTTGCCTCAGCCTCAATTTTCTTAACATTTCCCGAAATCGAGCCTCAGATTTTCTTAAATATTTCTTAACTTTTACTGAAATAAATTTGCTAGAGTGGTTTACACTGTCGTTAATAATATTTTAAACTTGAATTTGAATTGAATCTTCAACATTTTGAATGCAATAACAACAGAATACCGCTTTATGGCCTATAAAAACACTTAAGTTTGGAAATTGAGCCTCGTGATTTTCTTACGATTTTCTTAAGATTTTGACGAGTTGAGTCTCATTTTCTTATAAACTTTTTTCTTATAAAAAAACGTGTACTGTTTTTAGATTAACATTTACAACTGAGATTTAAACATATCCTTTTGATCTTAGGCACAGTTACGCTTTTGATATTTAAGAAAATTTGAAGAATACTCTAAGTTTCATACTCATTACGACTACCGCTGTCAAGAGGGGGGCAGGGGAAAATTTGCTCCAAGGCTTTAAGGTCGAAGGGGTTTCATAACACGCAATGCCTCAAGGTCTGGGGGCCTCAATATAAACAAGTAGTAATTTCTCAAAGTTAATTTCTAGAACCTGTAAATTTTCTGCTTGCTTCGCTCGCAGGGGGCCTGGTCTCCCTTTCTTGTCACGGGGCCTCTGACTTCTCTCGGCGCCACTGATATCAAGGCTCAGTGAAAATTTAGGTATTTTTAGTAAAATAAATGTGTAATTGACAGGAATAATGAAATAATTTGCATTTGCAGGCCTTCTTTGATTTTGGTTTCTAAATCTATGAAATTGCTTACTTCGAGGGGTCAATTACTCGTAGAACAGTTGTGATTTTCTGGGATGGCTTTGTGCAATTCTTGTGATTTTTCGTTTTTTGTGATCTTCGTGACTTTATGTGGCATTTTTTGATTTCATATATTAGGCTGGATTTCTCTGAGTGAAATACCCCCTCGTTCTATACATTAATTTTTATTCAAACATTTAGTAATGGTTAGAGGAGCCTGTACAGGGCGTGATCTTAAAAACTGATACTAACTCCGCTTGATCCCAGACCCCGTAGCTTCTGGAACTCAGTCAGATTTTAAGCTTCATCTGCCCCTAATTGGCGCATTGAATTCGATACCTGGTTCAAAGTAAGCTGGACCAAAACTGGATTTTTGAGACTTAAGAAAGTTGTTAGTGTTTATGTATTTAAAATTTGATTTATCTGTGTACAAAATGTTATGCATGTGATGTTGGCTATCCTCTAACAGTTTAACCCATGCTGTTTATTACGATTTACCATCATTTCAAGTGTATACGGATCTTTTCACTTTCCAATAACGTGCATGCCAAAATATTGGGACTCACAAATTTTGGTAAGAAAGTCTTACGGAAGTTTTTCATACTAGAATCGTGAAAAAGTTAAAAAAAATTCAGTAAAAAAACGTGTAATCAAGAATTAGGAAGCCGGTTCCACTCATTTACAGCCGCAGCTTACATAGATGCAATCATGAAAATTTTTCCTATCTTGTTTGCAGGGGTGTGCCGAAGTAGGGGGTATGGGGGCGTCACACCAACCACTTCTGCCGAAACTGTCGGCAATTCTATAGCTTGTCAATAAATATTTTCTTTGCGATCATCGCTAGTCGGTAATCGATCATCGCTAGTCGGTAATCGATCATCGCTAGTCGGTAATCGATCATCGCTAGTCGGTAATCGATCATCGCTAGTCGGTAATCGATCATCGCTAGTCGGTAATCGATCATCGCTAGTCGGTAATCGATCATCGCTAGTCGGTATTCGATCATCGTATGCCGGTATCGATCATCGTTTGTCGTTAATTCTGGGACATTTACTAGCCTGTCAGTAAATTTTTGTTGCTACACCTCCACTCAAAGGTCTTTCGGCGCACCACTGCTTATTTGTGCTTTTAGTCTTGAGTTTTAACTAAAACTAAAGGTAAATTTCAGAACGTTGAAGTTTCCTTGCGTCTGTACCACTTTTATGGTGCTATATGTGCACGAACAATTAAGGAACTATTAAGAAACTTTTCGTCCTAGAATTTGATGAAAAGAGGTCTAAAAATAAGGAACTTTTAGAACTAACCCTTGAGCTAGGTTCCTTATAAGGTAAAAAGTGTGTATTCAAAAACTACCTCAATCTGCACTTCAAGCTAAGGCCAGCAAAATGTTAACTCTGCATACATTTAATGAATTAACAATCAGTGATTGATATACAATCTCTGACTCAAAGTACAGATTTTAGCTTTAATGATAATTAGGGCGGTCGAAAAGTCTTAAAGTCAACTTTGCTCAAAATAAAGTCAAAAATCTTAATTCCCTGGAATAATGTCAAAAATGTTACATACGGTCAAAAAAGTCAAAAGCAGAGAGTAATGCACGTACGTATATTTATTTATATTGTTGAACCAGGCAAACTTGCGTTTATATGGCACCCCATCGTTTTTCAATAGTCTTAACTTCATGATCTAACTGTTATCTACTCACATGGGCGTGGGAGGACGTCAACTTTAGGGGGGCTGTAAATTTTTTGCCCGAAATATCAAATAGAGCTGGAAAGCAGGCAGAAAAGTTGCCCGAAGTTCCTATTGTTCTTTCAGAAAATTTGCCCGAGTGAAACGGACTTTTGCCCAACTTGGGGGGTTGTAGCCCTCTGCCCCAAGCCTCCTACTCTTATGCCTACTCATACTACTGGGATTTGGTGCAACTAGTGGAGAAAATATTATCCAGCAAACATGCAATTTTGAAGTTTATCACAGGGACTCAGAAGCCTGCTTTTGGGGAAGATTTGTGCAATTCCAAAAACTGTATTTCCAAATGCTACACATAAATGAATTTTAGGAGGTCCTAAGTGCAGAAATGAGTGTTAACGGAAGCCCGTACGCTACCGTAAGGCTGTTAGAAAACTAGAGAATCAGTAGATCGAAGCACCTCCTCGCCAAAAGTACTGGAACGATTGCGCCAAAATGGCGGCCAAATGTCCTATGTAAATTGTTATTTCGCTTCTCAATAAGATTCTTCGAAAAGAACCTTTAGAAGGATAAACTTTCTGTACGTGTGTTGTGTTTATGAATTGGAATCTGGAAGGATTGACTTGGCGATATGTAAAAGTCCAAATTAAGTCAAAAATTTAAACTTTTAAGTCAAAAATTTAAACTTTTAGGTTAAAAATTTACACTTTTAGGTCAAAAATTTTAACTTTTAGGTCAAAAACTTTAAGAAATAAAGTCAAAATTTGACCAACCTACTGATAACACAGTGTTTCTTAACCTGGGCTCGCTCGAACTCCTGGAGCTCGATGAGTCAGTTTTATGGGCTCAGCGGTTTGGCTAATCCCACTCGTGACTTCCCACTCTTCTTCACCAGTTTTTCCACTAATTGAATGATATAGTTACATACATACATTTTGAATTTGAAGAAAAAAAGCACATTTCATTTCTCAAACAACAGACCTGCCATCCTAAACTTTCGAAAACCTGGAGATTTTTACATTTTACCTATATTAAAACGGAGATTTGGTCAAAAACCGAGAGATCATAAAAATTTGTTAAAGGAATAAATATGCCTTACAAGATTTTGTTCTCGGTAAGCATTTAATGGCCAAAATGATTGCGAAAACTCTTCACAATAAGCTTTAGTGTTTTTTGTTAATTAGTAAGCACTAACAAAACAATTTTGTCTTGTAGATGGTCAATGTGACCAGTGTGTGATGATTATAAGTTGAAAAGTTTTGTAACCTATACTTATTATTATAAATTACTTATTACTATTATTATTATTATTATACATCGCGCAAAACTCAAACGAGATATCAGAAAACCAATGAAATAGCAGCGAGAGATCAATTTTTTGGCTGGTTTGTAACTACGAAGGGCTCAACGAATGCATGTAGCTTGTGGGGTTCAGTAATTGGTTAAGGTTAAGAACCACTGCTGATAATAACTGCTTGATCATCATGCCTATCATTTGTCGTCTATTTAGACGTTATGTATTTCTTCCTCGAGCTTATATTACTTTTTCCCTGGGATTGAATGGGTCTCTAACCCCTTTCACTACAACCGAACTCTTCTCTAGCACTCACTGCAAAATGTACTACAAGACTCCCTCTCTATCAAGCCCGTAGCCAGGCCTATGTTTTAGGACTGGCAAAAATTGTCCTGGAACAATCACGTGCTACAAAATCTAAGGGCTTTTTTCATAATTTATGTTAAGACAATCAAATGGATAATGCATGTTCAGGAAGAAATTGAAGTTTCTAGTATTCCACAAATACCAAGGTTGAGCTCAATCAAAATATCAGAAGATCTCTCCCTAGCTACAAAGAAAAAGCAACAATAAGAGATCGCAAAGCAATTCCCATGGGTAGCAAAAAGCAGGCATCCTGTTGCTCAAGGGTGGGACTTGCCATCCCATGCCACCCCATCCCTACAGGCCTGATTCTGTTGCCATGCAAGGCTACATGAAATGAAAAAGCATTGTTTATTGAATTTCACGTCGTTAAGAGTGGGTTTATTTCAAATATATGTGGCAAGAAAGCGTAGGGAACTGTTCAATGTGTTGTAAATGTTCATTTGTCGTTTATTTAAACGTTATGTACTCCTTACTCGAGCCTATATATTTTTCCCTGGGATTGAATGGGCCTATAACTCCTTTCCCTTTAACCAAACTCTTCTCTAGCACTCACTGCATTAAAAACAAGTACTATAAGATTCCCTTTCTATGGGAAATTTAATATTTTAACTTTCTTTGTACTGTAGACTAGATCCAAATTGAAACATTCTACAAAAATCTCTGTACAGAATGCTTAACACCTTCAAGCAAGCTGGTATATCTCATTATTAAGCTGGCAATTTTTAACTTCTGAAATATGCGTAACATAGGAAACGTTGAAATCAATTTCAAGAACTATGGCACTCACCGAAGCTTGATATGGCTATGCGTGGCTGTCCTTCCTCGATAAGGTGAACAAGCTGCCATATTATGGAGCCTTTTGCGCAGTGATCGAGTCAGAGTGTACCTCCTTAAACGAGCCATGTTTCTACTTCTGTTTGTTTCTGAGTTTGTAGGGAAGTATCTTAAAGTTCCTTGTTGTCTATAACAAACCCGTCCTAATGGCAAGATTTCTTGCCCTGTTCCACGAGAACCATGATATATTTGACAACGATGACTAATTTTACAAAGTTCGAGCACAAGTTCCTCACACGAGGCATTTCCTTTGACCAGACAATACAAACAAACTGTCGATATTGATGGATTAGGAAAGACAAAACGAATACGTCACAAACAATGATGTGTTGGCAGTCCAAAATCCAAAGAGTCAATCATTGAGTCACGCCATTTCAAAGGTGAGAGATCACCTTCTATTGCATTGTAAGCAAGTATATTGCTCATAATTTATACAAAAAAAGGGACAAAATAGAAAAATTTTTTCTGCCTTTCTTTCCATATCAAAAAGCACCTTAAGAAGTGCGTAGGCTATTTCACAGGAGGGGCAAAATCTGCCTGTACAAGAACCTTAAAGGCAGTGGCGTAGAAGAGGTGGAGCACGTGGACATCCCTCTAGCTGTAACTTGAGGGGAACTCCGCCCCCCCTAGCTTGGTAATTGTCTTGGAAGTAAAGCACTGATTAACTATAATTTTTTCCTTGACTTTAGGCCAAAAGCTTTCTTTATTACATAAGGTACTATGAGCAAATTTTACTACTTACCGCATTCTACTGACAAGTTTTCCCTTTTATGATACCTCTCTTAGAGTACCGCCCTCCCTTTTAATTTCTTGATTTTAACATTAGTTTTCTATTCTTCCGACAATTAATTTTAGCGTCACCATTCTTACAAATATTTAGCTTGCATTTCTAAATGAATAATTGTTTGTATCAAAGCTTAACTTCCGCTTCTTTTTTTGACTACTATAGATATTATTCTAAATTTGAGCAGACATTTACTAACGAGACATTCCAAAGATAGCCTTAGATTAAACAAATGGAGTCAAAAACAATGCATTTCCGAAAGCATAATGACAATTTTTAGTGACGTTTGGTGTAGATGGGTGTTGCCTATTCAAACGTCTACTTCCTCGAAATATTGGCAAGGTGTTTTTACCGCTCACACAAGGTGCACAAGGTGGATGCTGAAGAGTTTCTTTCAATGCAGGAAGGAGAAGGCTTTGAACAACGTAGGTGTGATGGAGTATGGAACATTTCAGAGGTTTCTGTGACTCTATCGGAATAAATTGCCAAGGTGTTATGCAATAGGCCTATAATGCAATTCACAGTACCTACTCTCAGGTACCTAATAAACGTCCCCCTCCTACTTATTAATTTATTATTTTTCCAACCCCCAGATCTTATTAGGAGACCCTATTTATTAATTTTAAAGAAAATGACATTTTTTATGAATTCCTCATTTGATATCCTTTCTTTGTTTCAACTATTCATGCCCACTTTTCAAGGCAAAACACACTCTTTTTGTAAGAACAATTTTATAAGAACACGAGCCTGAAATTTTGGGGAAAATTAAGAACAAATTAAGAACAAGGCTGAGCCTGAAGCCTTGTCGTAAAAGTATTTTTGGAAAATTATGCAGAAGCTTTTCACTAACATATGGAAGTGAAAAGTTCTTTCCTTGCTAGCCTAAGGACAAAATGGACGGCCTTGTCACCTCTCCTCTTTGATTTTCGCGAGTTAGTTGCCCCTCGCCAAGCTAGATATTGTGCTAACATTTTCTATTTATACTTGTTTATGTACTTTTTTTCAATAAAAAGCATTGATGTGCAAAAGAGACCATCTCGGATGCAACATTTGGCTAATGGACTCTCAATCAATCAAGCCATCCCATGTTGCCTTGTATACTGTCTTTCTCTGTACTTCTAAATTGCCTAGATTCCGCCCCAAAAGTTAAAAGCAAATTATGAACAATTCAGCCTCAAAATTTCGGAAAAAATTAAGCACAGCCAGCCTGAGCCTCAATTTTACTGGCCCTTATATAAAAAAGGAGTATAACGTGCTTCTGTATATATTTTCGTTTTATGCTTTAGACAACCTGTTTATAGTAATGAAGGTTCCCGTTTATTTGGTACTTGCTACTGATTACATTTTGTTCTATATTTTGAGGACAGCAAACACATTAGGCTATCAAGTCACTGTTTGCAAGCAAGTATAGCATTGTTATAAACGATACTTTTGTGTAAGTTCTAATGTGATTTCTCACAGCCAAATATTCTTAAAGTCAAATGCAAGGCCAGTAAACTCACGCAAAGTTTCAATCTATTTATGCATATCTTTGCATCTATGCATCATACCTAATTTTAAGGAAATTTTATCACTGCACATTTCACAAGAAATGAAGCATTCTGAGGGGGTAAAACCAATAGGGGGCCTGGTATATATGAGCCAGCATGTTTTATGGATTATTTTGAGATATTTTTCCAGTAGCTTAAAAAATAATGTTAAAATTACTAAAAACAGGGATACCGTAAATGAAAAGTCAAGTAAACTGAGCAGTTACATATCACAGTACATTCCGTGATCTGGTAACATTGTTTTCAAGAAATTTAGATCTATAAGGTATTCTAAGATTTTTGAATATTTTTTGTCATGGTTATGGGGCATTTTCCAAAGGAGATGTTGGACAAGCAGTTAAACTTTGCAATATGTACGTACAAAAAAAGTCAGGACTCTTTTCCAAGTATGACGAAAATGGCTAAGCACCGTTCTTGTCACTGCACATTTCATAATTTATCACTGCACGTTTTGAGTTTATCACTGCACAAATTGGTTATTACTGCACACTAAAATTAGGTATGCTATGCATACATATTTGAACGATATCAAATTATATAAACAGATAAAATACCAATCTGTAAAAACTATAGATAATAATCATAATATTCCAGTGCTTAAGTTTTATTAAGATATATTTTCTTAGCATGAATTTAACTTGTTTTAGGCTAAGTTTAATACTGGAGAAACCACTTTATCGTTCTACACTTCTTTTGTTTATAAGAAACCTAGGCCAAACCATAGACGAAAGGTTTCCTAACTTTGGGCACATTTTAGTCCTGAAAGTTTGCTAAAACTTTCTTGATTTTACGAACTAAATCACAATGAAAACATAAACAAGCGTGAATGTAGCAAACTATTAGTATTATAACAAACAAAACGCATTGACGGAAATCGTAAAAAGTTCAACTCAAGCTTAGTAAATTAAAACGAGAGAAATGAGTCTTATTTGGGAATCAATAGAAAGCAGTCAATGAATTCTTGTCTCTCTCTGGCGAACTCTTAAACACAACAATACCAATCTTTTAAAAAGAACCGGGATAATATGGAGCCTTCACCCGCAGGAGGACGAAGGCATGATTCCAGCGAGAGGGAATAACTATTATAAACAAAAGAAAATTCCATTTCACGCGTCAATGAGAAGTAAATTCCAAAGCAGTGTCATACTCACATTGTTTTGGTTCATTTCTACGCTGATCCTGGCAACGGTTTCAATTTGTTATTTGTGTAAAGTTTCTTAGCTCTTTCCTTATATTTCTAAAAGTTTCTTAAATCTTAGCGTGTTTAGTACTTGCTTGCTTATAAACTAGGTTCTTATAAAAAAGCGCATCGTCTATCCTTGCATTGTTTCTATGACAAAATTGTAGCATGTCAAAAAACATCTGAAATTTTTCTTTTGATTGTAAGGCAAAGTACGTTATTTTTTCATAAGAACGAGTAAAATTGAGGCTCAGGCTGGCTGTTCATAGATTCCCCCAAATTTTGAGGCTGAATTGTTCTTAATTTGTTCTTAAATTAGAAGCGTGTAGGCCATTTAGAAATACATAAAAAGACAATATACAAAACAATATTGGATGTATTGATTGATTGAGAGCCAAATGTTACAACCAAGATGATCTTTCTTGCATAGTGATGTTTTTTATTGAAAAAGTTTATAACCAATTATAAATAGACAGCGATAGCACAGTACCTAGTTTCGCTAGGAGCAACTAATTTGTGAAAACTGGAAGCCAAAGAATTTCAAAGGTGTCAATTCTCCTCAGGCTAACAAGGAAAGGAAACTTCATGTCCATCTTCTAGTGGAAAGCTTCTGCATCGTTGTCCAAAAATACAGTTTTAAGACAGTACTTCAGGGTCAGCCTTGTTCTTAATATGAATTTATGGATTCCATAAAATTGCATGTGCAAAACAGTGGAGCTGAAAAATTTCTACAAAAACACTTTGATACTAGAATCGTGAAAAAGTTAAGAAAGTTTCAGTATTGGGGCCAAAAGAACTTCCTTTTAAAATAACATATTTTTTGGGCTAGAAAAGGTGTGATTAAACGAAGACAGTTCAAATATTTATGAATCTACGCTATAAACTGAAATCTAAAAAGAAGTCACATAAGTAGAAGCCCCAGCATTTCACTGAATTTAAGTGATAACCTTCCTATAGAATATATAGTATATGTTCTTATTTATAAAATTATATACCTCACATAACTAGGCAGTATATAATTGGCTATCTTGGTCGAAAATGCTGTATATCAGCTAACTAAAATCATAACAAAAAAGCCTTAAAATTGAAGTTTAGGAGTTCTATGTCAGAAAGGTAGTAAGTAGTTCGGGAGAAGTCCAAGGTTTATTTCTGCAGTAAAATATGTAGTATCTTGTTCGGATGGCAATATTTGTGAGCTTGCAGGTAATGTAGGTTTGATAGCGTCTATCCAATGCCAGCTGTCAAAAAATATCTAGGAGTATCTAGGAGTGTGGAGCAAGATTTGTTGAAAATACCAAAGCAGCTCATTGACAGATTCACCAATCTTACGTCTTTGTAACTATGTTGTAAGGACCTTGTGAGGTTATAAGAATTTGCTTTTTACGCGATGCGTTGTTTGTAAGGTTCGTCTCAAATCCGACCGTTAATTCCAACTTATAAAATTGCGTTTTAGAGAAAGTGCTTCATGTACAAAAGAAGTAGAATTTAGCAAGGATAGCGGGTTCAACTTCTCCTTTTATTTCTTCTTCGCTCTTCGCCTTTAATAAAAATCTGGTTTGGTACAGAGGTACCATCCTAAGCTTGTAACAAAGGGGGGCTGTGTTGCAGGAAAAATATGAACCACGCTTTTGACCATGACTATGCTATTTTCTTAATTATGAAATAATGTGCTTGTCATTCATGTGTATGTGCAAGTATTAAGCACACAATAAAGCCAAAATAGGGTTGTTGCATTCTTCTATTAGTGCGTGCATACTTTCCATCTAACCGTCTAGGAAAATTTGTATACCTGGACTAAAATATACTCAATAGATGTGGGGGGAGGCTGAGCCCCCAAATCCTCTTGATTTCAACAAGGGGCTGAGATCAGCTGAGCTCCCTTACATGGTACACCTGCCTTCCATACCAAGTTCATTAAGAATGGCCTATAAGTTCTGTTGTTTTGTAAGTCAATACATTAGTTTTCAAAGTGGTAGGGTTTGTGGCATTGAATTTATGCAAACTCCGGTTCTCATAAGTTGCTTTATCCCACTCTGCTAAGCAAAGCTTACAGAAATAAATTTGAATTGATCCATTCCCTTTCATGTTCTATTCTCTTTCAATAAGCTTGGTATCGCATTTCCTCTTTTCACCACCGCTCCCTCTATCTCCAACCTCCAATATACGCCGCATAAGCGGAATAGAAAAATGATTAGAGCGCTACGGGAGTGGCACACTTCTAATTCTTCCCTTTTGTTGTTCCAGACCATTTGCAGAACACCTTGAAAAGTAAAATTTAGAGTTGAACCAGAAGCTTTACGCTTGATTGTTATTGTTTTATCAGAAAAAAGTTGCCCGGATATAGTTGATTTCTGTGCAGCTAAAAGTGGGAGGAAGTTGAAGCTTCCTTTTCAATACCTCTTCTACGCCTGTGTATACAACAAATGACTCACTTTTTAAACGACATGCTTTTTAATGAGGAATCACTTTATAGGGAACCTACATGTAAACAGCGGGAATATTTAAAGAACTTATACTACTAACGGAAAAAATCAAAGGGATTTTGCAGTTTGCAAAATATTTATAACGGCATATAATCAAGAATTGGGAAGCCGGTTCTATTCATTTATAGCCAAAACTCATATAGATACACTTATAAAACTCTTTCCAACCTTATTTGTGCTTTCCGTTTTGAAGTTCTAGCCAAAATCAAAGGTAAAATTCAGAATTTTGATGCTTCCTTGTGCCTGTACCGCTTCTATGGCACTCTATGTGCGGTGAAAATTAAGGAACTATTAAGGAACTTTTATTACTAGATTTTTACAAAACAGGTCCAAAAATAAGGAACTTTTAAAGCTGGGCCTTCAGCTCGGTTCCTTATGACAAAAAGGCTTGTAAACCATCCAGTCAGTGTACCTTACACTTAAATTCTCAGTAATTATGATATTTGAAAGAAGGGATACGGTATGTGGGAAATCTTGCATAATGACTCATGAAGAGGCCATATTTTCGATAACGAGATCGAATACTCGGTTCCTTTGTTAGGAGCACAACACCTCTCAGATTATCCTATGGTTTTTCACTAGCATCAGTGATGTGCTGAGACACCTGTTGGGGGGAGGCGCTTTGACAAATTAACCATCTATTGTTACTATAGAAAAGGTCACAGAAAATACTGTGGCTAACTCTCTTGCAGAATGGCTGACTTTTGATCAACTTTCTTGGAAATTTTAAAATAAATGCCCCCAAGCCCCTATCGCCACATTCTTGATTATTATCACTGCGAGCACTAGAAATCTCACGGATAGTGGATTTTTGCATGGAATCTGATGTTGTTCATTTAGCTAGTAAGTTAATAGTATAGCAAAATCATAGTTCATTAAATATTCATCGATGTGGGAAGGTTCCTATAACGCTTTTCTTTATAGCAATATTTTAGTAGAAACTCAAACGTATTACTATTTAGGCTCGAATGACGTATTGCTCACTCACGTATGAATTTGGATAGGATATCAAGGAGATTTCCATAACTCCCTTTGTGTATAGCAGGTGTCCGCCAATTCCAGCCAAGGTTACCATTCAATCCGGCCCAAGTGCTCGAGGAAAGAGTGCATATATTTTTGAAGTAGCATGATGGTTTTACAAAGTGCTGGTATTTGTTTTAAATTTTGCAGCCTCTTCAGTCAGCCAATTTCAAGTGTGCCACAGCAGTAGGGGGTGATTTCTGGGGGCTCAGGGGGAAGAGCCGCATTGTTAAAATTCTTTTTTATTTTGGGGGGCTCAGCTTTCTTACATTTTTGTAGTAATCTTGCTTTTCAAAGTGCATTGAACTTGCTCACAATGTTTTTACACACCACTATGCTGGGTTTCCTTACTGCTGCATGGCTATTGAAATATCACTATTAGACAAAACTATCATGATTCCATCGTTCAAAACATAGGCGTGGCTGCAAATAGGCCATCCCATTTTATGATATTGCACCTAGAGCTAGCCTTGTTGAAATATATTGACGCTAGCGAAAATTGGAATCTCTATTGCCAGCATCTGGCACGGAAAGGAAATATGTAGTGATTTCGGCCCAAAAGCCTAACAAGTTTGTTGACCTCTTGTGTATAGTATTCATATATGAATGTCCTCACAGAAAATGGTAGAGTGCATTCTTGGATCCCGCTGCACTACTACAAGGGCTGCACATTGAAGAATCTAAGAGGGGGGCTTAGAAATGCACTGGACCCACTGCTTGCTAGTTGGACAGCGACTTTTTTGACATTATGACGCTTTTGGTCACATATTTCATTTTTTGCTGTTTCGCAAGCCATATCCTTTGAGCTTTTGCCATAGTTTTTGCACATCCCTGGCTAAATGTCTACAGTACAATCTCAATATAACGAACTTCGAAGGAAAATGAAATAGCTCGTTATATCGAGTGTTCATTAAATCGAAATTGAAAAAATTCGGGAGGTTTTTGCTCAAATCTTCAATACTTTATAAGAGCTGTTCATTACACAAGTGTATAACTTGTTCAATTAGTCAGCCGAAAATGAATGCAAAGTGTTCTTCTTAGTTTTGTGCCAAAATAGGACATTTTTAGGGACTGCTCATTACCTATGCCTTGGGTCGTCTCTCAAAGGCTGGGTAGCATATTTTAATAGCTCTATATTGATTGAGTAGCTCTCATTTTTAAAGTGCTCAACGTTGGGTAAGAAAAACATTACCCAAATAAGCATTGTTTCTAATCCCAACCTGAGGCATATAAAAAATGAAAGGTCTCTTAATTTTACCACAGCACGAAAAAGAGGCAACATTCTTTTCACATACTACATAGTATGTGAAAGGAATGTTGCCGCTTTTTCGTGTTGTGGTAAAGTTCTGTAGTACCAACAGACTATTTACGTCTCTTAATTTAGTCTCAAAAAGCTTATAAGAAACCATGACGCTTCTGGAAGGTAAGAAAAACAGTTTTAAGTTTGTAGCGGTCTTTTGAGGTATGTTTGCAAGCTCAGGCTTGCGACTTAATCAGAGTTATTAATAAGAGATTACTGTTTCCAAATGAGCAATGCAATTTCATAGAGTTTCTCAATAATTAATCTTAGAGTTTTGAAAAAGTCAGTAATGAAAGATTGTCGCCACTTTCTCTACATCGCCTGAACCACGTTATCTTGGTAAAAATAGTAAAACAAGTTACGCAAATAATTCTTTATACACTAAAAACAATTAAACCTTAATACTGTAGACGCTACTTTAAGTGAAATTTACTGTCCTCGAGAATTACTTTTTGAGCAATTTTGATATATGAAACTTCTGTCATGTTC
>OLMO02000301.1:10011723-10022155 GCA_900291935.2 Cassiopea xamachana | reverse complement strand
TTTGTAGTGCTGTCGCACAATCTTAAAATAGATTTGATAAATAGATTTTAGTAGGTTGCTTAGCACGTGAAAGGCCGCAGCATTCCTTTCATGTCGCAATCTTTATTATCTTATGACGGATTTACTACAAAAAGTAAAGCACTTTATTGAAGAAGAGAACTACAACGCATTGGAGGCAATCTATAATGCTGAATTAGCAAAGCTCGGCAAATGTGCGGTAATTTCGAAGAAAATTCTGTTAGCTGACGACTTAACTACTAGCAGCGACATTCCAAAGAATGATGCTTGCCTTCGCGTTATGAGTGATAAAAGAGTCGTAGCTGCAAGGTACAGTTCAAGATATCATTTTCAATATTAAATTATGTTCTCTTGCTCCTTAAACGTGCCTGAAACCAATCTGAAATCATTTGCAGAGAGCAGGTACCTTTCAGGATCATATTTCATATTGCTGGGGAATGATCCTGAGAATGGTAATTCCCCATGCTCAAAGCACATTTTTGTCTTGTCATTTCAGTTACATGGATTGTGAAATACGTCATGAAATACTTTTGGTGTGGACTTTGGGGGCCCATCTGATTCATTTTATTGTCTTTTTTCTGTTGGAAGTTTCTTAACACCATTGTTTACAATAGGAAATGTTGCCATTTGGGAGGGGACCATGACCCCCAGCCCTCCTTGGATCCGCCCCTGCTTATAATGAAGCATGAGGTATTAGCAGAAATTCATTTATAATTCTGAGTACTGTCGTGGTTAAAGCATTGGTTAGGGTTAGGGCTATAATTACAATTAAAAATTATGATTATATGACAGGGCCGTAATTTCCACAACAACTTTGAGGGGGCTAATTTCTAGCGTAACTTAGTGAACCTTAGCTATCGCAATGACCTACGGTCTGGGGGCGCTGTAAGGCACCCAGCGGGTCCAGGGCAGAGCCCTGGCAGGGGTCCAGGGGGCGGAGCCCCCGGAAGCTCCAGAGATTTTGCCATCTCTGAGGCCTTAAAATGACTTAGGATCACGAAAGTTCTCTTTCTGCACGGTAATAGAAAAACACCAGAAATAATTACTGTATAGCCTTTGTCTGCAAGTGCACAGGTATTGCAAATCACAGACAGAATCACTATCTTCCCGGTAATGTAAAAATGTAAATTGATCAAACCATTTGGGGTTGAACGCTCGCTTATGCTTCCCTGTGTCTCTCATAGGAAACTTTATTGATCTCGGTTGGAGTGGCTTTTCTGGAAAATCGCCAGTAGATGAAGAGCTCTTCCCAGAATCTACAGATGCCATTTTTGAAAAATGATCTGCATTCTTTCTCCGCTTATATTTTGTACAAGGAGAAATCGAATTTGTTTTTTCTTTGCATGATGATTCAATTCGAGACTCGGATTGGAAATAGAGATTCGAAATGTGTAACTTTAATAACAATTTTAATAAAAAGTTTCTTTTGTGAATTGAAATGTTCATTTTGTATAGCTTTAAAGCGTCTAAAAATACAATGTCGTTATTAAAACAATTTTCTGCAATATAGAAAAAGTCTGGCCTAAGTGTGGCCAAATCAAAAAGAAAAAGTTTAGAATATGAAGTGAATATACTGTAGTGCCTCCCTAGTAATCTACCATGTGGTTATTGATGTTGATGCATTCTCTGACCTTCTAAACGCAGTATAATTTACATAAAAAAATTTTTGTATCATCACAATTATTGGGGGGCTTCAGCCCCCCTAGCCCCCCAGAAATTACGTCCTTGTATGAGTACTTCTTTGGCATGGTTTAATGTTAATATGTGTTATGGCGTAATATTTACGTCCTCAAAATGTATAATTTATTTGGACTATCTTCACAAGCCCCACAGCCAACAGTCGCAGAATTCCTTGGTTTGACCACGCCTACTAACGAGCCACACCCTATGTGCGACAGTCATGAAATTTTCTAGATCCGCCCCTGCTTCTACTGTATATCATGACCAGGGGTGCAAATTCAAGCATTGGTGGGTGTGTAGGAATGTACTAGACGACTGTCTGGTCATCCTAAGTGGAATTTTATGACGTAGTAAAAGGTTTTTTTCTCGCATTGTGTGATAGACATACAGTTCATTGTTGCGAGTTTTCTCTAAAAAAGGACTAATGCACTATCGTTATCGAGCCTCGCAACCTCTATTGTGTGCCTCTTTTTATTACTCTAAATATGTCTGCATTTTGTTCGTTGGTGATAAAAACATAGACCAAAAGACAGATTGACTCCTCAATGCTATTCAACTATGCTGCTAGGATCTATCTCGTTTTTTTAGATGGCAAAGTTAACTTATATTTGCTAGAATTTCAATCCAGACACACTCATATCATCTCCTATAGAATCTTACTGTGCCATACAGTGATTGATAGTGTAGCAACAATATTCAATCTCATTTATGGTTTTGCTACAGTCAGGACGAAGTTACCATTGAAAAACAAATGAGCAGTATGCTTGAAGAGATAAGCATTCTACAGAATCAAATAAAAATATAACATATTCTCATGACGTATGTAACTCATTCACGAGCTTGCACAAGATAATTATTTACCGTTAATAATCACATATTCTTGCAGGCTAGCTTAATCAGAAATATATTTTCTGCTATCAACAAAGGAATATCATAGGCAAAAATTGAAAACAAAAAGCAAGATCTTAGAAACTAAGGATAATAAAGCCTTTAAAATATTGTAAGGAAAATTAAACGTTCTTGGAAAACAAATACTGTGTTGTTTTTGTGGAGGTTATGGTTGAATACTCAAATTTCCTTAAAAACGAACAGCATTGTATTAATTAAATTAAACAGTTGGCTTACTCTAAGCAAGCATCCTTTTGGTACAATAAATATACTCCTATACGGTAAATATCTGATCTGTAAAGGAAATTATGTTGCCAGAAAGGGTCATATACAGAGACAATTAATGGCAAATGAAAGTGGAAGTCGAATCTATGAAGATATTTTGTAATAAATGAACAGAAAATAAAAGGGAATTATTTTTGCAGGAGGGTCTTATGCACGAGATCATCATTTTAACTATATGCAGCTAAAAGATTCGTTGGTATATACCATAAATACGTAGAAATTTTGCAATCAGTTCTACTATTGTGTATTAAATTTATCTTACTAAATACTCTAGTTGCAGGATGATAGGTAGATGAACTGAATTTGAGGGAATAGACAGAGCCCAGAAACAAGCTAAACCTTCCTCGGCTTCCAATTCATTATAAAATATTCTTCCTCATTTTGTAGAAGCAAAATAATGTTGTGTTTTTGGGGAAATTGTGGGTACTCTGCATGTAGCTAGTTACACGTCTAGTTATAAATTTTCAGTGCTCTATTGCAAACATGAACTAGCCTTCATCGAACCTCATGTTTCCCAAGTACTTCTCAAGCCAATAATGTTTCGTAAAGTTACTAAGCCTTCGTCAAATAATTGCAAATGCGAGCAAAACTATTCTTCCAGTTTACAACTATGGAGACGTAACTTCTTTTCGAAATTTGGGCATGGATGTACAAATCAAGTACAGGAACATGACAGCTCTAGTTCAATGTATAATAAATTCAACTGCCTAGATGATAGTATGTGCCTCATTTGCAGCAAGAAACATGTAAGAAGTAACTGGTATCCTCATACAATGCCCTTAAATCCACACCCGAGAGAGGTGAATACGCAAGGCCTAAATTGATTTTTATTCAAAAATGAAAGCAGCTCAAGAACTAAAAGGAAAACAGTTGTAGAGACACTTATTACGAAATGAGGTAATCAATCTTCTTCACAAATGCTCAAACTAACGCATTTCATAGTTGAAATTAAGAAAAAAATTATCACCTTTGTCAGCATGGATATTATTGCAAGAAAATCGCTTATTTGCATCGCAGAAATCACTGCGCTTGCGTCATGCACGTCGTTAGATATCTAAAGGTAGCAAAACTTTGATAAACATACCTACAAAGCAACTGCGACACCCACCATATTTGCATTCCTTGTTCATTACCAACATGGCTGGAAAGACTAACAAGTTGCAAGCAAGGTGTGTTTTACATCATAAGAGGAAGGTGGGCTGACTGCGTAAGAATAAGCCGATAAGTGTTAGGTCTGACTTCCAATATGTAGCACAAAGAAATATGGTCCACATATTGCAGAGAATGGGTGCTGCTAAGGGAAATGAGAGGTGTCACACCCCAAAGATCGCAGATCTTTGAGTTACTCGGAAGATTTGAAATTTTTAGTTGCTTACTTGGAAAGCTCAGTATAGGCAGTATAATCTCCTAATTGATCTCCTGAGGGCTTGGTATGCAATGCACTACNCCCTATCTAGCCAGAGCCGCTGAGAGGGGGCTAGAGGGGGCAAATCGCCCAAGGGCCTCCATGTCAAGGGGCCTCATAACTTCAAATGCTTCAAGGCGTAGGAGACCTCAAAAAGTAAATCCAATAGTAATTTCCGCAATTTTATTCCCAGGCCCTTGAAATTTTCAGCCTCCTTCACCTCCAGGGGATTTCATTTTTCTCTTTTGAATCAAGGCCTCTGAAACTCGTTGGCAGCCCTGTATCTACCTAATTATAATCCACACCCCTGGATCTTGTCGTTTCACAGGTGCAATTGGGCAGCTAAGCAAGTTACTGTAAGAGCTTCAACCGTTCAAGAGCTAGGCTACGCAAGGGATAGAATAAATCTTTGCAGTTACTCCAGCATGCTAAAGAGCAGGTATCTCATTCACCAGGAATTGAGCTTTACTTAGAGGGGCGGACGGAAAACCTTGAAATTCAAATTTACTGTTATACGTATTGTTACCAGGCTTTCTTGGGTATTTTATTCCATATTTTCCAAGCAGAATGAGCACAGAAACACACAACTTTCTATATCACGCAAAATAACTTCCAACCACACGTCCTTCATTTACAGTCATTTTAAAACCATTGTTTTCCCCAGAGGAATGGGCCCTACAGTATGCGCCATAGAGAGGATGAAAAGCTAGCTTAACGATAAGATTACTGTAATAAGATTACTGTACTGGTAGAGTTTTGAAAAGATTGATACGTGAGGACTCTTACTTGTGAGGAACCCAGTCAACTCATGAGCCGCAATTGATAATGCCTTGCACACCCCTTGCCGCCACAGGCAATCCTAAAGTAGTCCTGCACAGGGTTTAGCAGAAATAGACAAAAACAGCTATCTCCACTGGCTATCTAATGCACTTATTTAAAAAATGGTAAATAACCTCAACAATGAGGTGAGTGAGGTCGCCAACTGGTGTCACTCTTGCGAAGTATGACATACTGAATACTGTATAGCATTCCTTTGTATGAAAAAAATTGAATGTCAGTTAAAAAGCATCATTGCATAGTAGACACGAATGAAATGGCCGAGAATATTTCTGAGGGCCATAACATACTGGACTCCTCTCAGAATCTTTCTCGCGAACCAAGGAACTAAAGCTATAGATAAGGTTTGAGGAAACATTCATCTAATTGAATTTGTTATTTTGAACAGAATAACCACCTACCCTGTCTTTCCACCTACCCTGTCTTTTCCACCTACCATGTTTATTCCACCTACCCTGTCTATTCCACCTGCCATGTTTATTCTACCTATCTGTACTACTCGCTGTCAGGATATATTCCACCTACTCCCATTACACCAGTCCCATTGTTCTCATGGGAAGAAAAAAGTAGAGGAGAATGTATTTTGTCAAGTGATAGTACTGTGTACAGTTTCTACTGTTTACTGCAATCTGAGGTTTAGAGTAAAGCCTAGCTTAGACATTGCTCTCGTGTTAAATTTCTATCCAGTCAAATTCAATGTCGTGATACAATTCATCTTATTGATAGCACAGTTTAATCATTCAATAACTTCGTAGTTCAGTTGTAATTAAATCTTTCTACCATAGTAAATCCAGTGGTGTAGAAGTAAATTGATACCCAAAGGGATTCAATTCTAGTATGTACCTTTATAAGAAACTCTCAATTTAGTTCACCTGATATTGTCTGGTAGACAACAAACATTGAATACCCTAGGTCATGTGAAACAACAATGTTTCGATAGCTGTTTGAGCTAGCACAACCTTTTACAGCAGAAAAGGGATCTATGCTCTTAGTTCTAAACAATTCACCGAGCTTGGGGGCTGAGCCCCCTCAAGTCACAGGTAGGGGGCTGCACACCACTTCCCTCTTCTGCGCAACTGAGTAAATCTGATAAAGGTTATTTGATTTGGGTAGAGAATGAACACTCTATTTTAGCAAATAAAATCTGTAACATTGACCAGTGGCGCATGCGCTCGCTTCTCATGGGAGTGTAGTGAAGTAGCTGATTGTAGTGAAGTAGCTGATTGTAGAGAAGAATCCGTAAATACTCGATCATTTGGTATCTTGTTATTGTCTTTTCTATTTCAAAGAACATTGGTTGAAGCTTCCTAATGCTAACTGAATGATGCTTGCAAAGTGGCATTCACTGGCATTGTAGGGAGTGTGATTGCGAAAACTTTTTCTGAGGACAAGCTCCTAGGCTCCTTTGTTGCTTTTACGGTACTGTAAAAAGACATTGGCCACATTTTAGCCAACGTAGAAGGTATGGGGATCAAAATATTTCTGATCGGAGCCCCCAAACTCCAAACCCCGTCCTGTGTGCCTCTTTCGATTAAGGTGTGACTGTCACACCCATCCAGCCTAGCTGCTCCCCATGCCTATTGAAAGCTGGCCTCATGACTGAATCAAAGCCATTCAAAGGAAGAGTGCACCCAAATAGTGTAGCTTTAGCAACATCCACAACCAAAATCTATTTCCAACTATATTCGAAATTCAAGCAATCTATTCTGAAGAAATAAATGATACCATTAAGGTGAACGAAAATTTCCAATCATTTCTTAATTCTTATTCTGATCATGCCAATAAATTTTACTTACAATTCCGTCATGAATCGACTTCGGTTAACCTAAATCTCTCTTTCTCCAGACGCAAAAACTGCAATGTTTAACAGCTGTTGCAAAACCAGACAAGTCAATTCCGTAGAGATTATTATCTCTATGGTCAATTCACATTTAATTTCTGACACTAGTAATTTGAGAATAAGTAGTGGTTAGGAGTTTACCAGCTTCCATCAAACTGGAATAGAATTCAATGCTTAATAATTAAATGTACCAAAAGCAGGAAGACTGGACTAAATTATTAACAAACTTATTTGCCAGAAGAAAAGACTGGAAAAAGTGCATGATACAAAATATTGTGGGAAAGAGTTGTCTGTCCAGCAATGTTGCTTTTTATTTATTTAAATTTGAAGAAAAACATTGCTTGCAGAACAAAAGAGTATTTGCCAGGAAAATACAGAGAAATTAGTGTTCATCCTTCATATAAAATGACCACAACGCAATTTTCAAATGGTCTTTCCCTTCACACACTACCGGTGATAGCCTGATTTTGGCTAAATTAAATGCATTTATGCTACTGGTTCACAAAGTCTCTGTTGGAGCAACTGCTTTATAAGCAAGGCAGTACTCAGCAAGGCAAAAAGTTAAGCAATTTTAGTACTTAATTGAAGACTGCTAAGCAATTTGAAACTGTATTTTCAGTACTTAACAGGAAATGTGAACTAACACCATCTTATTAACAGGAATAACCTGTGCAAGCGTTATCTGCCCTTAATACTTGTTGACTTTCAATACTTACTAATTATCAAACCATTTTTAAGTTTATATGGCCCTATATTTACCTTTTTCTAATCTATTTTCAAAAAACACGAACAAAAAGTTAAGCAATTNTGCTAAGCAATTTTGAATACTCAAATTTGCCTTCCAGCTAAGCAATTTTTAGTACTGAGCCCGAGTTGAAATTGCTTATTAAAAAATGCGTATAGCTCAAGATCAAGAAGGAAGAGAGTTAAAACGCCTTGTCTGTTTGGCTTGTCGTAATGAAATGCTTTATTTACCGTTACGTATGTGTTCCTTCTAAAAATCTTCTCCAGCCATCGATATCTAGAGCTACATGGTGGCTACCAGTAGCCCAATCATGTTGTTTTGAACACAGAGAATGATCGCTTTTTCTTTCTGCACAAGGTCAGAACTTCAGGATGGAGACACTCGAAATATTGCTCTTGTAACAAGGTTTCCCAATAGCCGAGGTGATAATCTTTGTATCTCTCAGCTCTTTTTGTGCACGTATTTTTATAAGAAACTTACAAGCTGGTTCTCCTACTTTTTGGAAACTGATTTTGTGGTCCAGTAAATAACTTATTTTATAATCTGGTTAAAGAAAGATTTCTCGACAGCTATTAAAATCTAACATAGCCTTTTGCTACGGAATATGGATTATTCTTTATTATTCTTCCATGACATTTACTAAACTTGGGGGGCTGCATGTACATCTCTGGGTGCTACACTACTTCTCTTCTTCTACACCTCTGAGTGTAACAATACACGCTCTTTATAAGAAAACGGTCATTTTGCTTGAACCTCAATTTTTTTAACTTTTCACGAAATTGAACCTGAGATTTTCTTAAATTTTTCTTAACTTTTACTGCAGTAAACTAGCTAAAACGGCTTACACCTTCGTTATTAATATCGTGTACTTGATTTTTAATTCCATCTTTAACATTTTGTATTCAAGAACGACACAATATCTATTTCTGGCCAATGAAAACACTAAATTTTGGAAATTGAGCCTCATGATTTTCTTATGATTTTCTTAAGATTTTGACCATTTGAGCCTCAGTTCCTTATAAACTTTTTTCTTATTAAAATCGTGTACAGATATAATTAATAATCGTATGCACATTCTTTTATAAGAAACCACTTTATAAGCAACCTAGTACTGGACAGTCTAAAAAATTTAAAACAACTTCTAGAGGTACAAGGAAAGAGCTAGGAAACTTGAGACAAATAGCATATTGAAATTGTTACATTGTTCAACGTAAAGCTGTACCATAAAATTGTTTACTACTATCACCTACTTATGCTTTCCAAGCAACCTAGTTCACTAAATTAAGAAACTTTAAAGAAACTTTAAGAACTAAAGTGTAGCCAAAAATTATGAAACTTTTAGTACTAGGCCTTGAGCTAGGTTTCTTATAAAAAAATGTGTAATTCGGAATGTCTAAAAGTCTTTTCATGATAAAGTACTATACCATGAAAGCACCTTTGTGTTAACATTATAAATTAAAAGTAGACAATAATTCACACCATGCTCTCTTGTAGAAAGAGAGCGAAAGATGACGACACAGGTTAACGTAACTTTTCAGGGATGTAATGTAAAGGACAGTTTCTACAACTCAACGCACCTCGTGTTGCAAATGGGCTTCTGAATCTTCTGAATGCTAATGGCTACACATGGAAAACCTGTTTTCTTCTAGAATTTTCCACAATTTCTTGGCACATGTCTATATATACTGGCAGGAGTGATCACGAAGAGATCACATAATGGAGTGAGTTCAAAACTGCCTCAAGTAAACCAGACCAAAAGCCTATTAAATGATCCACTAAACACATTGACTTCCTGATCAAAAACTGACCTTACTTTCTATGTCTTTATATGGAGAAAATATTGGAATCCAGACACAAAAGTGTTGCCAATGCATTTTCATGGCGCAATATTTCTACACTATCAAAACAAATTTTATGGCATATACGCTCTTTTTCTAAAGTAATGAAGTTGGTAAGAATACTATTGCCTAGAATCGCTGAAATTTAAAAATAATTATTCTAAGCCTTCATAGAGCTTGAGTTTGTATTATTTTCATCCTTCATTCCAACTTCTCAACTATGGAACATATTGCCTTTCCATGCTTTCCCATAAACCTATCTAACATCAACAAATTTGATCTTATCTCTCTCTCCACTTCATCTTTCTCCCTTTTCTAAGTATTTTCTTTGTCGGGGCATTGTTATAGGCCCTAAGGCCTTTCCCCGTCATTACATACTAAAAAAAATTATTTTTAAGTTATAATTTAAGAANATAATGCAAAGCTCAAGCTTTATCAAGGCCTACAACTTTTGTGTATTCTGGTTGTAATACAGCCCACACATAAGAACCTTCATCTAATATGAACCTACAGCCTTAAAATCTATATTTTAACTTCAAATAATTAGAACCACTTAAGCCTGACATCCCAGCTAGGTCCTTATAAGTGGTTCCTTTTTATCAACGAAGAAATGAACTCAGTCTTTTTGCCAATCAACCCCTTTCATGGATCCTCTAAAAATAGTACATGCATAACAAAGATGGGTAGGTTTCTACACATGTTTTGATCCACCAAGCTTTGCGTGGTTAAGTATGTACTGCCATAGTGTTTCAAAGCTATATGGGCAGCTATCCTTATTTCTAGCGTTTGTATTGGGCCCTCTGGTAAGAACCAGCAACCTTGGTTACTGGAACTAACTCATTACATATGAACACGAGCAGGCTCATTTCAAAACTATAGGCTCTTATGTACGGATT
>OLMO02000301.1:9991633-10009659 GCA_900291935.2 Cassiopea xamachana | reverse complement strand
TTTTACTTTACTGCTTTTAGATCACCTTTTCCACTATCGATACAATATTTATTATTCCACTTGCTTTTTTATGATGAAGTAAGGCATCAACAAAGATTTGAATATATTTCTTTAATTCTCAGGTGAAGTGATACTTTTGTTGCTTAAGAGTAATTTAAGTATAATCTAAAGTTCAAAATCAAACAACTAAATTTCTGCTGAGCCTGAGGATTCCCAATTAGAAATATGCAGCTCAGTAAAAATTTTGCATTCTTTTAGAATGAGAGTGTGTCTACGATCTCTACTGTAATAAGACTTGTACAACCAACATAATCAACTATTCTCTGTGATAAATACACTTTTATATCTACTGCATCTTGCCAGGTTTGTAAGTCAAGCATAATAATAACAAGAGATTCGTAAAAAACCCTAATTACAAACTTAAACACACTCAAATTGTAAGGTTTACTTATGAGAGAAAGCCTGATCAACTCTTCACCGATGCGTATATCACTCAGAAAAAACTCGAATTCTCAAAAAACCTCCGATGCGTATTCTACTACGGAAGAAGTAACAGAGGAAAATCTTGAAACAGNGTCACAAAATACACGAAAATCACATTTTAAAAAACCAAAATATCAATTAGACATCACAGAAATGTTGAAAACTTTATCATTTATGACACGCGTCGCCTTACACTATATCTTTTCTGCACTCAAATATTTGAATTTATTTTATGCGTTGTTCTATGAATAAAAACATTATGCTAGGGCAACCTTGGAAAGTTCGTAATAAATAAAGCCATGTGTTTGTCCAATAGCTAAATAAGGTTGGATCCATCAACACGTGCACAATGACTGGGAGTTGCAGATAACAGAGCAACCCAAAACAATACGATGTGTGTATCCAAGCAACTGGCTACTAGTTGAGTGGAATTCAAGAGCCTGGGACGAGCAGAAGGAGTGCATTGACTAAGTAAGGACACATGTGTACTGTATAGTTTAGACAAGTGTTGCTAGGCATCAAAGCACAAAGCTATGGTGAAAGAGAAAATGAAAAATTTGAACCTTTTGAATAGACTAAAAGACATATGATCAAAGTGTGTTTTCTCAATGTGCGCATAAACGTGGCATTTGTTGCGTGTACAACCAATATGGGATAAAACGATGAATCCAAATCTATTCGATCTCTCTTTCAAGTAGATGAGTAGCTGCCGCTCGCCGTCGCTTTCTAAGACGCGCTACACAGTATAACTATGTCAATTTTCACTTTCTCACTTTTAACTGTACTTTTTGCAAATGCATTTGCCGTTGACTATGTGCTGCATCCTGACAAAGATAAGGATTTTGATGGCATTGCCATAACAAGCCTAAAATCAGTGTCACATTGCAAAAGGAAGACAAGAACGGGTGACCGCTTAAAGGTGCATTTCAATGCTACGATGCCGGATGGCAAACTCATTGAATCAACGTAAGCCATTCTCCACACTCTACATTCATACTTAACAGTGAAAGTTTTATTACATTCATAATATATTCATCACTTTCACACAAGCGAATCCCCTAGAGCCTGGAATATGAAAGGGAGTACAATAAACTCATTTCCAGCAACCAAAGTAGGTTTAATTAGTTATGAAATTGTCCTTTTTTCTTGTCAATGTTTGGAACAAAATTTATCAATAATTCCAATAAAAAGCTACGAAACATTCCGTTCAGTGTTATCTCAAGGTTCTATTGCGGATTTCTTTCCTATAATGAAACCATGATTAATTATGTCACTGAAGTCATCATACATTTCTGCCAGCTGAAACTGGAAATGAGTTTCTACTCATCACACTCGTTCTACTCATACAAAGCAATATAGTAAGATTGGACAGTGAGGGTGAACCAGTCTTTAACTTTGTGTCATCCATTTTGTGACAGTTCTTCACACTATGTTTTAAGTCAGTGAAACTTTTAAATACCCAAGTGTTTAATTTGCGTTCCAATAATTATGATAATGTACCCTGCTTATGCTATTGTGCTAAATAATTCACATGAGACATATCTCTTTGGAATACAAGATTTTTTAACAAGACACACGTCTATAAGAAACATGAGGCTGAAATTCGGCAAAATTAAAACATTTAAGAAACATAGGCAGGCTGAGTTTCAAATAATAACTTGCCAAAACTGGNGTTTTACTAATGAATTTTTGATCAAATTAGCAAGGAAATAGAATGAGCATCGATAACATGCCTCACAAAATCTGGCCATCTTTTTTTCTTGCATCACAATTGCCTAGTATGGGTTGCTATTGTCATTGGAAGTATTTAAATTTAAGAAAAATTTAAGAAACATTTAAAGTTGGATTCGACGAAATATTAAGAAACATCTAGGCTGTATATCACCGTACTTCATTGCTCTTAAGAAATATGACCGGATGGATTCCAAATACTCTTGATGCAGGACACCTAGAGCTAGATGGCGAGCGCTATTCTTGAATGCTTTGTAAAATCCAGACTGCCTGTCATTGTGCAATTCAGTTGCATTTCACTAGAAGGAGACTAAAATAAATGAGCTACTACTTGCACAAAAATTCTAGAATCAAAAATCGATACACGAGAAGGATGGTATAGAAGTTCCTAGCAGAAAGAAGACTCCTATATGATTTGATAAGATGAATGGTGCCAAAAGTATTCACTGACTGAAATGGAGTTTCAACATTGTTACATTTAAGTTGAGAAAGAGTCTCTGCTTTTGAAAACCAGGGAAGTGTTAAAGTAAAGATATTATTTTTGCTTTTGTTTTTCGTTCAACAGATATGTCAGACGTAGAACTTTTGAATTCGTAATCGGAGAGGGGATGGTAATTGGAGGCTTCGAAGCAGGACTCCGGGACATGTGCATCGGTGAGATACGTCATCTGATGGTGCCCCCAAAATACGCCTATGGTGATTGGCAGCTCGGCTCAACAGTACCTGCTAGGGTTACATTTCATTTCACTGTAGAGCTAATTGATGTAACACCAGATGCCATGAGAAGGAAGACCAACCTGTTTAAGACCATTGATGTCAATGACGATGGACTAATTTCTCCTGATGAGGTATTATGCCTAAGTGACGTGCTTTGTTGTCTTCAAACTTTATGCTCGTAGATATCTACATAAGAGGGGTTGGATAATGGTGCTGATATGCATCGACTATTGATGCAGGGCTTGTACTTGAATCTCTATTTTCATAAAAACATTGTTTTATTTTTGTACTAGCTCATCCAGAGGTATGGCTACTGGGGGTTTGTTGGGGATGTGACCCCCCAATGATTGCAAACAGTGAGCAAATTCGGGGAAATATTCGGAGAGATTTTTCCACATTGGTCGTATTTACGGAGCTTTCTTCACTCATAAATATATACTTAAGAACAAACATAAGTGATTGTAATATTAATGATTTAATTAAATGAAGATGACTAAATATTCTGAGATTGCTAGTACTGTTCCACCAGGTTGATGTGTATAAATGACAATTAAGGGTAGACAATTTGGTTAGTTTTTGTAGTTCATTAAAATGTGCATTTGTCTGCTTTAATACTTTGTAAAAAAGACAATTTGGGGAAAATTGTGAATTTTGAGCAAAAACGCTTTACATCCCCAATAATTGACGTATACTCTTTTCTTTAAGAATGAGGTTTAAAAGAATATTAAGGTTCAAAATCGCTGACATTTAAGAATATTTCAACAATAATGTAGGATTCAAGCTTTATAAAGACTTAAAATTTTTGTGCGTTCTAGATACAATACGGCTTATAGGTTAACTTTTACAATGTCGATAAAACATCAAGTTAGATTTTGTTTAGCTTTATGAAGAAATAAGCTATCAATAAACATTTGAACATATTCCTCTGATTTTCAGGCGAAGCTGCATCTTTGCCACTTCAGAGTAATTTAAAAATATTCTTAGGCTTGATAGCAAAGAACATTGAGACTCAGCGACAAATTAGATATTCTTATAAAAAATGCGTGTGCCCATACGCGCCTGAGCTCATCGTCCTTTTTGCATTTCGATAGAGTATAGCGGAAGAAGATAGTCTCCAAAAGGAAGAGCTTGAAAATAGTGCTTTGGTTTTCACATTGAAGAAATCAACTTTAAATGTTCACTGTGCAGGAGCTTCTCCTAGGTCCTTTGCTTTTAGGACAAAGAGGATTTTAGTCGTTGGAAGCCAATTAGTGACATAATATCGTTTGTTTGCAGGTGAAAAGATATCTTTCCAACGAGCAACTTACTGATCCATCAAACCCCATGAATGACCTCTTGAAGGATATCTTCAAAATGGAAGACCACAACAGTGACGGCTACATCAATCACAGCGAATTTGGTGGTTCTAAACACGACGAACTATAGAAAAGAACACTAAATAATCACTTCCTTTTGACACTTAACTTCCCCTTTTAATTTCTCAATATGAAGTGACATTTAGAGAAGATTCCACTATATGTCCTAGTAAACAAAATTAGACGTTATTTGCATTACTTTTATTAGTTTGGCTTAATGTTGAGACTATGCTCAATAATCTTCTAACTTTTTCATAAAACAGTGTTCTCATTATTGGCCTCCCTTTACAAACTCAAAATGCTCTAGCTATGAATTATGTCAAGAGTACGTGTGCAGTTATTTGACTGCAATATCCCCATCATGTTTAAAAAAGGCAGTTTTGTAAATAAATTCATGAATAGCTAGGGCATGATTAGACACATTGTTGAATTTCATTTCATTTGACAAATTCCAATATCCAACAATCCCATTATTTCACATTAAACATTTATGTTACCGCTATGTAATGTCTCAATGTATGAAATGAAAATAAATTAAAAAACGTCTCTATCAATTTGAGATCATGTTATGAGAATTTCTGGCAAAAATCTTGATCTTTGAATCCCCTATAAAACAGAATGTATTTGAGACAAAATCTGATTTGTTCAGTCTCTGCGTCTGTCAACAAGCTTTAAATCTCTGGTCAAAACGAAAGTGAAAAACTGAGTTGCTGTAAGCAGTAGTTATTCCAATAGCTATGGCCTCCTTCACTTTGGGCGAGGCATAAGATTTACTGTGCTCAACGATCTGAAGCCTAGCTTACAAGAATCGAGACAGGTGCTCCACTGAGGCAAGTTGGCAAAGGAAAAATGAGTTATTGGACAACTAATTTATTTAATATGAAAGTTGGGCTTACAAAAAGAGCTACCAAAATCTTCGCTAGAATTTCTGGTGATATATTAATTGGTGTGTTTACAAAATATCCTAAGAGCAATGCTGAGAGCGATTATAGCTTCAATTCAACATTGGCGGCTGCTTAGGTTCAGCAATAAAAATGTTAACGAAAGTAGCGAATTTAATTGGATAACTTACTTATACTCCGCATCCATTTCAGTTCATACAAACAAAACGATAGGGTTTTAAAGTAAAGGGAGGAAGTACATTGTAGTGCTCACAAGACTACATATGCAGTTCAAAACATTTTCCTCTTTCCAGTAAAACCAGATTACCAACAAGGCTGGTTCCCAATTGACTTGAAGTTTTCTCTTAATATTTTCCAAGAGAATTTTACAAAGCATCCAATATTGTTTGGCAATTAAGGCTAATATTATTTTTAAAACATTTCTTAACTACACCATGGAAATGGAGGAAAAACATATTCACTAAAATGAAATTATTCTCTCGGTACTATGAAAATGAAAGCTTTTACAGTGCATGTGTGTCATGATCTTGGTAGCATTGAGTGAACTTAGTTTGAAAAGAAGAGGAAGGAAGCAATACAATAATTGTATTTGAAAAACTTTGAGAGGTATTTCCAAGCACAGAAAGATACCAATGACGTTGCAAGTAATGAAATTAAAAGATATATTGCATACGTGGCATCAATAGCACTGCTATCTATACACCCTTTGATTTCATGAACGTATACACAATGAAAGCGACGAAAATTGGATAAATAAGAAGAAAAAACAACAAAAGAAGTATGGCAATAGCAAATCTAGGCCCTGAAAGGAAACTACTCATATTTAGCCCACCAAGAGAAACATTTGCAAAAATTCCTGATAGGAAGGAATTCCTTGAAAGTTTCTCAAAGCTTAACCCTGTTGCAGTGACTTTCTTCAACTGAGAAAGAACATGCTTCTCCAAGCTTAGACCATTTTCACAGTAGCTTAGTAAGCAGACGCAGAATTCTTTCGCGAATTCAACACAGTCCTTCAAGATGGCGTTGTATCGATGCGGAGCGGCTTGCAAGCAGGCAAGATCAAAACATTTTATGTGTTTCACTTTTTCATAACGTGCAATATGAAATGCCCTTTTCACTACATTCTTGACATCTTTGAACAAAACAAGTTTCATGGTTATCTGGTATGTTTGCAATTCGACGTGCTCAAAACATAACTCAATTCTCCAGCAAGCTAGCAAATCGGGAATGTCGAAAGCATCAGCGCCCATCATACTAGGCCCCATAAACGGTTGATCGTTATTTGCCCCAACCAAGAGGAGAAACGCATGAAATCCATCACTGCAGATAAACACATCATATGAAACAGGATCTCCACCTGAAATTATCTCGTTAATTCTCTGCAAGTCATTGCTCTTGTAAGCTTTAACAATCTCTGGATCAAGATTTGCAACATCATTCACCCAGTACGTTAGAGGATCAAACGATTTTAATACACCTTCAGTCATTTTGACCAAGTGAGCTCAACTGATTACGTTATGCTCAAGACGCCAAAGGAATAGGTTATCGAATTATCCTATAAGTCCTGATGCAATTTCCTGGAAGACGCAGCTCTGCTTTTGTTCGAGAAACAATTGAACAAAAAGATTTACTGAAATATTTATGCAGAAAGGTTGAAAAGTTGTGACTTCAATGCCTACAAATCTAAAATCAGAGTGACGGAGATACAAACACACACAAGTAAGGGTTTTCATTTATAACAAATACAGGTTGGCATTTGTGAGAAGCTTAAATGTCAGTTTGGTCAATTGATGGCTTCACTAGTAGAGCATGAAACAGAGCAAATATCAGGTGAGCTTTTCAGACTGTTGAATGAATGCTCAATGAATGACAAATAGTGTCCAATGAGGTCACAATAAATACAATAGAAGAGCCGCCATTGTTGTGGTAGCATTTCAGTATTGAGATAAGATAGAGCAGGTCTTCTCTATTAAACTCTGCTTAACGCCACTTTGGCAGGGTTGGCAAGCAAGAAGCACCACCGTTAAAAAGCTACACCTGCCTCATGAGGTGCTTCTATCTCAGTAGTTAAGGATAATACAAGTGTGGTGCCATAGATGTAAAAGCTTTGACCTCGGTAAAACACTCCCAGTTAGTATTATCCACAAGTTAGTGATATAATTCAGTTAGTGATATAATCCACTTCTCATTTTCTCTTTACTTTTGAGTGTACTCAGTGTGCGCCCTTCGATTTATCAAAAATGCCAGAAGTGACGTGCGCACACTCAGTTGCGGAGGCCTGAGATAGAGTACAACATCCAATTACATAAAGGGCTGCACAAGAAAAGTAAATAGAAGCACATTGATATGCACCAGGCTACGATAGAGAGATATTTCCTCTTTCTAGCAATGATATCTTTCCTCATAAATATAGTAAACGGTGCTTTTGATATAGGAACAGTCTCAAAATAGATGATCAAAACGGAGAAGTGAAAAGTATTGTCTACGTTCATGAATAGAAGGGGGAGGGGTGAAATAAGTGGGGCTTTAGACAATGAGAAAAGTTGCGAAAGCAAAAAGTTTTGAAGCCAGAAAAGGGTTAGAAGTCATACCTCTTCAAAAACACGAAATTGGATAGTATGATTTCATGTTAACAAACGAACAAGATTAAAGAAAAATACCAGTACACAGAGACATCATGGAATGAACAATAAAACAATGACCACCAGGATGACAACAACCACTGCTAATGTCACCACCACCACTAGCAACACCACAACAACAACACAATCACAAATACCATCATCGTCATTACGAATATCATTATCTATAAGCAAACTAATCCCATTCCATCTTTTATTTCATTACTTCTCTGCACAAGTCTCTAAGTGAGAGCAGTATTGTTATTTGATAAAAACAAAAAAATCAGACTACATACAAAAATATTTTGACAATTTACTGAGTGGATAAGTGAAATTTATGGGAATCAAAACATTAAAAATATTCAACTTAAAAATGGAGTAGTCTTTGTGCGGGATCATACATCAAAATGTACAACCCCATAGCTACCATGCAATCTAGCACCTTTACAATGTAAAAAATATCTTTATAGTTTTGAAATTCCTGGTATAATGTCATGCTTTGAAAATATTTTTATACACTAACTTGGCACCTTAAAGCTCTTCATGAGGTTTAGATTTGTTCCAAAAGTCATATAGCTTGTTGACGATTTCCCAGTCCACTACATTCCACCAATCTTCAACATATGAACCTCTCTTGTTTTGGTGTTTGAGATAATATGCATGTTCCCACACATCAATTACAAGAATAGGCTCCAACCCATAGCTCACTGGAGATTCTTGATTCACAGTTGGAAAGAAAGTTAGCACATCATGTTTCCTTTCCCGACACAACCAGACATATCCAGACCCAAAAAGAGTCAGAGCTGACTTGGTGAACATATCCCTAAATTCTGAGAAGTTACCAAATGCTTTTTCTATCCGCCTCAGCACAGTTCCAAATGGAAGTCTGCTTTTTCTTTCTGGGTTTGGACTCAGTAATGAAAAATAGATAGCATGATTCAAGTATCTAGAAAAAAATTTATAAGCCTGTATGAAACCAAAAACTATCCAAGTGCATTTTGCTACAGGGCAATTTCATACCAAACCAACCAACCTATATGTCCCCAACAACTGAAATATTGAGAAGCACTCTACACATGCTTACAATGGTAAGAAAAGATTCTTCACAAAATTTCTGCATTAAGTCCTTAACATGGGCTGAGAAATAAGTCTCTAATGATGCATAGCTAAATATTGTACTATACTTTGAATTAAAGTAAGAAATGATGCAAATAAGATAAGCACATAGACAAAAATCATAGCCAAATAGACTAGCAACATTTTATACTGTTAAAAGCTCAGATAAACATGTAAAGAATACTGCCATTAAATAGGTCATGTCATATGGGATTCCCAGTAGAGTGAAATTGAATGTGCTTATTTTGGTAACAATTTATGTCAAGATGTGAAAGGAGGATCTCAAGTCTGCTAAAGAATTGCTCTTCATTCAAATATCTCAAAATATCTGATACACTATGCTACAGATTAAAAAGCTGGAAATCTTCATTCTTTTAGTTTCTGGGCCTATAGATAAACTTGGATATTTTTACCTGAAGTGTCACGCACTATAATGCAATCTGAATTTTTCATCACCAATGGAGAAACAAAAGCTAATAACTTTCTTTGCCATGCAAATAACTTCTCAATCTTTTGGCAAGTTAAAGTATACATATAGGCTTATCTAAATTCCAAAAATGGAAATGGTTATTTTCCCATTACTCCTGCAATTCATCATCAAACTTTATCTAAAACTTTATAAAGAAAGTTTATTCTCAGAGGGAATATGTTCAGCAATGCTTTATGACTACTTTCCTAGCACAAATTTATGACTAATATCTATATTGTACAGACCAAAGTAGAAGATGGCAAAGATAATGAAGAAAAAATGACATTAATTAATGTCAAGTAGGCCATATGACATTAAGTAATGTCAATCAAAATACATTTTCTCACTAAATTACATTAATTAATGTCACCAAATTTACAATTTTTAGAAAAAATTGTGTTAATTAATTACCCATTCATACAAGCCCCATTATTTACTGTATACCACACATTTAATGTAACAAGATACTCTTGCCTTATTAACAGCTTGATACCACCTTTGGCCAAGCAACAGTTACACTTGAGCAGGAGCAATAGAAAACCCACTACCTAAAAGGCTTTCCATGCTTACCCTGGTGGCTTGATATAGATCCAATTCAAACACAAAGAAATTTTTAAACTAAGAAGCAAAAAACATACCCTCCACCATTATTTCTTATTGTTGTTTTCCATTGGTTTGGTACATCTTCGATAGACTTCAGGATCTCAAGAATAGATTTTCTTGACAAAGCACTCTCTTCACCCTATAATTATCAAAACATAGTGAGCAAAAGCACCTTCAAACAACTGCCAATGCACATTCACTTTTGTTATTTTAGAGTGTGCTAAATCCATTGGCTTTTGTAATTGTTTATTTACATGTCACCTTAAAAGTTCCAGCAGTAGAATGACAGTTGGGTACACCAAGACAGCAAGAGTGTGTTAGTCAGGCACAAACCTGAAAGAGAAGCACAGGGGGCATTGCTTCCCAAATGAAAAATCTTGCATAGTTTATTCACCCTCACAATAGAATTATTAACCTGGAGATTTACATTAAAAATTAAAGCTTCTACCCCTCTAAAGTGCTTGTACAGGTACGTTTTACCCCCCCCCTCTTGAGCATGATCTCCAGTTATGTGTTTGGTGTTAGCACTGTGTGTTCAGCGATGGTGCTATGAGGGTGTCTTGGGGGTAACTTACTGGACCCAGGTCTTGCAAATTCACATATTTCTATGTAGAGTAATGTCCTTGTACTATTTCTTTCTTCATTACATCCAATCAAATGACTTATTCCTTTTCATTGGATATAGCTGATTGGAAACAATCAGATTCCAACTTTTAGTTGAGAGTCTGATTTTCAGTAGCGATGAGTCTGCAGGGTACTATTTGCACAATCAAATATGTTGACACTTAAAGTTTCACTTCATGTGTGACTCTATGTTTTTGATAAACATATACTATGCATATGATGGGATCCCAAAGGTTTAGGTCCCTGCCCTTTTCTTCAGAAGGTTAGAGTTGCCAGTCTTTGAGGAAAAGTTTTGATACTATTTATTGTCTTCAGTTTTAAGATCAGTAATTCCTTTTCCGCACAAACATCAGTGATAGCAGCAATGTTAATTCTCTTTTTCAAAAGGGTATTTTCCAATGTTCTAGAGGATGTAACCCTGAAAAATTTTCATGGAGGCCATTCCCAGACCCCCATTCTTTTCCTGCTTCTCTTCTGTCCCAAGGCAAAGTGTTCAGATAGAATTTCCAATAGCTGTGCTTCTTCTTTTCAACAACACTTGTAGCTCTAAGGCTTGCTCTAATTCATGGACAAGTAGAGCTTGCAGGCCTCCCTCTCCAAGTAGTTGGTGGTATTTTGCTTTTGCTACCTTGGTACTCAGGCAAACTTAACTGAATGAATCTCTGTGGTGAACTTTACATAGAACTAATACACCTAGATATCAATCAAATACAAACTTAAAAACTTGGCAAAGATAACAGTATCATTGCTGGAATCAATGGCTTTTTATAAATTTTGTTATCATGTTATAGATCTTATTTTTGCATGGCATAAACCTCTGACATCCTTCAAACACAAATTGAAGTTGAGTCCCTGATTGCATGTTCCACCATTGTAAGGGACACAGTGGTAAAATGTTTCTAGAGGCAAAGCCCAGCCTATGCTGCAACTTTTAAGGCATTGTAAGAGGCATTTGTTAAATTGTAGCCAATGTAAAGGGTAGTTCAGGAATTGATGTAGTTCAGGAATTGACTATCAGAGATCTCCAACATCTTCTTTTCACTGTGAAAGACAGAATAAGCATATTCTTTATATCTAGGTGTGGCTGCCACACCCATCCAGCATGGCTGTTCAACAGGAATATTTTCTACAAGGTGCATTCCATGATGATCCCACATTGGACATTTTTTCAGTATTCTTTTACAACACCATGACAAGGCTAACATAGGAATGAGGTGGTCTCTCCATACACAGAAGCCCTTATGGCTTCTTTATCACATGGCCAACTTTATGCTGAAGAGTTTTATATTGTGCATGTTTCAAATATGCAAAATACTCATATATATTGCCATGTCTGTACCTATGTAAAGATGAAATGTATTGGGTTATTACTCTGAAAACTTATGGCAGGAAGAAGAAAAGGGGTTCTGGGATGAAGCCCCACAAAATTTTTTGCAATCCAAGCCTTTGAAAATGTTGGAAAATGTAGGAAACACCTTCTGGGCATATATGCTGTTTTGGTATTCGCCTGAGGACGTAAAAATCGTAATCTGGCGATGCACCAGGCTATTATTCCTCAACGATACGCCAATATATTTAAAACTTCAACTATCCAAGGGATTTTCAGTGACCGATACATCAAGACATGGGGGATTTTAGTTCGTACGCTGTGGTATTTTTCCTAGCTCACGCTGGACATATTCGGGCCTACCTACATGGAATGCAGTCTGTTATTTTCTAAATCGTCGGCACTTATGCTCGTCTAAAATTGTCGGCAAAAGATCTGTTGGTCCCAGCCCTGTGTGTTTTGGGCTGCAGAGTGCAGCACACAGCTCCAAGATCTTGGTCATACACAATGTAAACCTTATGATGGGCAAGTATGCCCTCAACAATTTTACGGTGTGAGCATGCACCTTGAAAAGCTGGCAATACAGTTCTGAATGTCAAGTCAAAAGAACTTCAATTTTGATACAAAATGTGGACTCAAACCTGCATGTTGCAGTTCCTGAGTTCCAATCTTTATATCTCGCAGGCACATTCAAATATTCTGTTAGAATATCCTGTTAAACAAATTGCGAACCCAGTAAACTTATTTTCAAGGTGTGCAAGCGACCTCTCAAGAAAATATGCACCATTTTGCATTAGTACTTATCATATAGGAAGTAGTGTTGTTAATTTTCCTACCGATGCTCTCCATTCTTTCAATGCAGCATTCATTTTGTTTGTGTAGGCCCTGTGATGTCCGCCATGATGCACTTGAACAGTCTTTCCATCTATATGTGGTTCAAGCTCGTTGTAGCCAAAATTAAGTGATGGCAGTGGGTATTGATTTAATACCTCTATTATATCTTCGTATGGGTAATAGGCTCTACAAAACGTTAGTAAAGAGACTGAAAAAAGACAATACCAAATAAATCTTATCATCAAACTGTCCGCCATATTGGAGTAATGTGACAATGCGGGGGAGCGACTGGTTTTCATGTCGTTGTTGTACACACTTCTTGATGGGAATCCTCAATATTGTGAATTGAAGGGGAGGTATACTCCACTTTTTCGATTTTGTCACCCCAAGTGCATTTTGTAGTGACCTCCTATACTGTTTTTAGAAAAAAAGGTAAGATCTTTGTTGCCAAAAAGGTATGGTATATTATGAAACCTTACCCAAACAGCTTTGAAACTTTGACTGATTTTGCTTTCCAAATGAAATCGATTGAGCAAAATTTTAAGCCCGGAGACATGCTTATTCAGGGGCGAATCCAGAGGGGTGCGAAGGGTGCTTGAGCACCCGCCAAATATTCATACGTTTACTGCTAAAAATGATAACTTGCTCTGAAGCTGTGCTAAAAGTAATCAAACTTTTATTGCTAATAATGACAACCGCTCTGAAGCTGTGCTGAAACAGAGCCTCACACGTGACAGATCGAAAATATACTTCCTCCCCGGACAATAGAGAAGCTTTCTCCGTGTTTTTCTTTCAGTTTCGTTTCCATTTGCTGAGCTTTTCTCCTCTTGGACAACATTGAACTTATCTCATGGCTTGCACCCCCGAACTTATCTCCTATTGGCTTGCACACTTTGAGCTTATCTCCTATTGGCTTGCACCCCTCAAAGTTATCTCCTACTGGCCTGCACCCCTCAAGCTTGAATTTAGTGGTTGCTCCCGCCGAATTCTGCTACCCTCAAAACGATTTTTGATTGGCCAGCTCCCTTTTTTTTAAATGAACGGTAGCTCCCGCCGAAATTTGCGACAAGGTAATCGATTTTCGATTGGTTCGCAGCATACCATGTGACTTCAATGATTTCACAATCGAAAGAGCGAGGAAATTTGTCGTGTTGCAATGGAGGAAGATTGTCGCTCAAAGCTCTTGAGGCAGCTCAGAGATTTCTTTGTAAGCCCTCATTCTATGAAATTGAAGAACGAAAAATTAAAAACAGTAAAAGAAGAATGCATCAATAGGATTCAGTCCTTGTTCAGATGCAAGCAGACAGCAAATTTTACTGATATTGCCGGTCTAGGCCTGTCTGTTGACAACGTTGCATTACTTCAGTTGCCCGGAAGTGAAAGATACAGAGCTGGAAACTTGAAGCCTATCAGGTAATTCTGCTTTGTTCAAATAAAATTCATACTTTCGTTTAGAATTCAAGTTCCTTGAAGAGATATTTAATTCAAAATTTTTAATATATTTGTGTCAAAAGTAATTTGTAAGTAAAATGCATGTGGTGGGATTTTGCATAATGTGCAATTTTAGGAGCAGAAAGAGATACTCTTTTGTGTTTAATTGTAGGGGGTCATATTGCATTTTTAACAATTTTATACCCCCATTAGCATTTTATAATGACCCCCCTTTTTATCAATTTTTTTATATTCCTGTTCCAATAATTCACAAAATGCATGGTCTTCAGATATTTTTGTACGGTTTCCTATTGCCCTGTTGTTTGAAGATCTATGAGATTCCCCGTAGGTCATTTCATTATGACCCCCCCCCCCCAACTTTATGAAAGATTATGGGCCATCTCGACCTCGGAATCGTAATATGAAAAAAAATAAGGAGATTTTGACTTAATATCCAAAGTGCAAAAGATGTTGACGAATATTAATTAATTGCCTTTTACCTATTATTCCGGTCCGGGTAGTCCCAGATGTTGATAAGAAATAAATTTTCATGGTTTTAATATAAACCTAGGGCTCAGAAATGTCAACAGTTGTATTGTATATAGTCATTAATAATTATTAGATAATTATATAAATTTCAGGAATATTTATTGTTATTAAGAAAAAATTAGGGGGCGTGGCTCATATAATTTTTTTGGAATCTATGTCCCTTCACGAGCCATGTGCACCCCTCAAATTTTTTGCTGGATCCGCCCCTGCTTTGTTGCCAAAAAGGTATGGTGTATTATGAAACCTTACCCAAACAGCTTTCAAACTTTGACTGGTTTTGCTTTCCAAATGAAAATCGATTGAGCAACATTTTAAGCTCCGGAGACATGCTTATAAAAAGTGCATATTACCCTTTGCTTCACAGAACGATTTACCACTAAAGTGACTATGAACTTCAAAATATATGACTTTGAAACAGCGCGTTTAGGTTCCAAAATTCTATCTAACAAGCAGGACTTCGAGGGAGGATCCAGACTGCCGCAAAAGTCTTGTAGAGTTAGGGCGGAACTAGGAAGATGCAACAGATTAAACTTCACTCGTGTTTCAAAAATGAACTCTAGTTTGGCATCCTCCTTCATAACAAATTCCACCAACACGCGTCACATGAAATACGCATTTCTTTTCAGATATGATTCGTAAAAAGACAACTATATGTTTACTTCCTCAATACTTGTTTCGGATTCATCGTCCATCATCAGCTGCTAACACAGAGTAAAGGTTTAATCATTAGAACAAGTGCATACATTCGAATCATTAGAACAGTGGTTCCCAACCTTTTTTATATCGCGGCACACTATTGAGTTCTTAAAATTTTCGCGGCACACCTATCACAAAACATGAATATTTTCTACTCATAAAGCCATTTTGCTAGAAAATAATAAAAACCAAAGAAGATCAGATAAAAGGAATTTTATTCATGTAAATACAACATACTGTATCTAGTAACAGGTATAGAATAAGAATGGTGAAGGTCAGTGGGACTGTTGTGCCTGGTGCTTCTTTACTACTGCTGCAACTTGTGGACGAATGTGAGAGAGACATACTCTTAACTCTTCTTCTGTGTTTTTAAGTCTTTCACGTTTTTTGTCCTTAATATTGCTTAGGTAAGAAAATCCTAGCTCACATAGATAGGAAGTTGAAAATTGTAATAAGACTTTGATGGCTTTTCTGCTTAAAGTTGGATACTCTTCCATAACAGAAATCCAAAAGGCGTCTAATGGCAGTTGTGTGTACTTTAATTTGAGTCCACGATCACTGGAAAGACTTGCCAATTCCTCCTCTTCACATAAGTCAAAATCTAAGAAGAGATTGGTGACCGACAGATTTGGAGAGATTGGTGACCGACAAATCTAAGAAAGGATTGAAAATCCAATCAAATTCTTCAATGCTGATTGAGGGAAAATATTCTTGAATTCTATTTTCTAAACATGTCAAATGCGCACTAATAATAAGAATCATCTCGGTTAAGCAGGTTTTGCGAACTGATGGAAACATATCCAAATTGTCTACCTTCAATCTATTTTTCCATATTGCAACTTTTTTCTTAAAAGCAACTAATTTATCTGTCGCTGTAAGAATGTTTTCATTTCTGCCTTGCATATTGCTGTTCAGACCATTGAGATGTCCAAATATCTCACTTAAGTACTCTATTTTTGACATCCACAATTCATTTTTAAGGCATTTACAAAATCTATCAAGCTTTTCATTTTCAAAAAAAATTAAAAGTTCTTTCTGAAGCTCAATTACGCGAGATAGAACCTTTCCTTTCGATAACCATCTTATTTCTGTGTGAAATAGTAAACGAACATAAGGAGAATCCATATCCTTACACAGCAACTCAAAAACTCTCGCCTTCATCGGCCGAGTTTTTATGAAATTTACCATTTCAATCACTTGACTCAACACCTCATTTAGTTCATTTTGTGTTATCTTTGAAAATAACACTTCTCTGTGTAAAAAACAATGAGTTCGCACGATATTCGGATTTTGTTTTTCCACTAGAGATGCAAAGCCTTTCATGGAACCAACCATTGATGGTGCCCCATCGGTACATACTCCTATACATAAATCCCAGGATAAGCCATATTTTTCGAGGCATATTGTGATTGCATCAGAAAATATCTTGACCTTTTGTAGTAGTTGACAACTGCTTGCAGCATAGGAATTGGTGAATTATGGCATCTTCATCAATTACACGTATAAATGCAATTAACTGTGCATGATTACTGATGTCAGTGGATTCATCGACTTGAAGAGCAAAGAGACTATTTTGAAATTTAGATATTGCATTTTCCTCAATATTATCAGACAAGTCAGGAATCCTTCTCTGAATTGTATTATTTGAAAGAGGAATCTTGCTTATTTCTTGTTCGGCCTTATCCCCTAACATAATTTTCACCATTCTTTTGCATTCCGTAAGGATAACTGATTCTGCAAGAACATGCGACTTCGATTTAAGAGCAATAATTTCTGCTACCTCATATGAAGCTAATTGAGCTTTTTCGGACACACTGACTACTTTCTTAAATAGTTCACTTTGCCTAGTATTTGATTCTAGCAACCGTTGAAAATAATCAACATTTTTACTTGCAAGATTTGGATGATTTGTAGTAAGGTGTCTTTTCATCTTACTTGGAACCATTCCATGGTTAGACAGCGTTTGGCCACACACAATACATAGCGGAGAAGGAATCTGTGAATCTCCAGTCCAGTGAAATCCAAATTTCAAGTAGTCATTACTATACAACCGATGAACTTTTGGTTTCTTAGATGAAGTTGCGGAGTTGTTCTTTTCACCATCTTCACTTTTTCTTTTCAGAAACTTTTCCATGACTAAGGGTAAATTTAACAGAAACAGAACGTAGAGTATATTTTATGGCGAGCAGCAAAACGATCAACACAAAAGAATGTGGTTGCGGTTTGTGACGATCGATATGAATGAGACAGTGAAGTTAATGGTGCTTGGCCAGAGGAAATAGATACTCGTAGCCTGCAGACGACGTGTTAAGAGCAAGCGCTGTATTCTAACAGAGAAAACATGGGGTTAAAACCATCAAGCCAGCGTTAATAACAGCAGAAGTGGAGGCAGCACAAAGGAGCGTTAAGCCTAGTTTACACTGGCTGTTGCTGCATGACGTGTGCGTTACCTCACGCACGTGACTGATATCATGATGACGATTTGCCCCTTTAGTCATCGGTGAAAAGGGGAAGATGACACCGAGAGCGGATTATGTCATGCACAGGCACATGTGTGAGTAATGAGCG
>OLMO02000301.1:9935823-9980928 GCA_900291935.2 Cassiopea xamachana | reverse complement strand
TGATCCTCACATTATTTTTAAATTATTTCTACATTTCGACGATTTTAAGCCTCAATATTCTTATAAACTTTATTCTCATAAAAAGATTGTATGAAATTCGAAAAATTTATATGAAAACCGCGTGTCCTAATTGATTGCAAGTCACCCTAATGCGTTGGGTTTTATTCAAAGGAATCAAAAGCTTTTGTTTCGTCCGTAAAAATGGGCGAATTCACTGGATGAATTACGACTCGAATTTTATATGAAAACCGAATTCCAATAATTAGGATAAATTGCGACAAGGAAGTCTCGTTTTGATGAAGCAATCTTTCATTGCGTATCGCGCCATGCTCTTCTAGAGAGTATATAAATACGTTAAGAGAAGGAAATAGAGTTCAGTAGAGCTACCGTCATAAAAATCTACTTTATTGCACGAAAGTTACGGGTGCGATTCTATTAAGGTATGCTTCCATAAAAATTCCTAAATAAAAGTAAACCTTAAATTTTGCATATCCTTCATTTCTCATGCTTTATGTTTTGGTAACCCTAAATTTGCGATTTTTTAAGTTTTGTATGTATGTTGATGACGTTTTCATTAAATTTTGTTGCAATTTTTAAGAACGCATTTTTTCTTCAAAATTTGCGAGATAAGTTGCACGAGGCACCTCTCTTCAAATTTCTATGATGTGTTTTGAAATACAGAAATATTTTTGTTCTGTACTTGTGTTATCAGTAACTTTGAGGTGAATGCCATTCAAAATCTGTTATTTCTTTAATAAAGCACGTGAATGATCAATCCTCAAAATAAAGTAAACAATTTCATTAACTAATGTAACTGAAGGTGCATTAGAGAGGAAAGATCTCCTTAACTAATGTACTTGAAACTCAACTTCATTGAAAAAATTCCTTAAATTAATCTTCCTTAATTTTCAGGTCCTTACTTTGGTCGCACCCGAAATTTCGTGTGGAATGAGCTTTTGAAAATACTGGCAGCGCATCGCCTATCTCATGTGTTTATACAGGTGTCTTGCTTTGAATTTTAAAAACCTCATCTCACATCAGATGCCTAGTATTATTGGACATTTGAAATTGTCCAATAATTTCAATAGTATTTTCTGGACATTTAGCATGACCCTTTTACATTATTATTTCTCCAAAATATGGGACATCTGATATGAGATGAACTTTAATTACGTTGATTTGAATATGCTAACATTTAGTCATTGGTTCTCAACCTCTTTTTACCCATAGACCTCTTTTCAGTGCTTTTTTCTCGGTGGACCCCTTCAAAGGTATTCGACGAAATACAAGCTAATAATTTTGCTAAAAGAGGTTGAGGGACCATATAGCTGATTAAAGTAGCAAGAAATCATAGTATTCTTTGAGTGAATGATCTTGAGTCCTAAATAGAAGGGGGTTGGAACAGTATGGGAGTGGAAATTTCCTGAAAGCCCATTAAAATCGGAGCTGGGATAAGTAAAGTGGGTGGAGTTTCTCTTATCATGAATCAAAGGAGGGCATTTATTCGGGATTCAAGGGCACTTATCTTTTTTGCCTCAGCCTCAATTTTCTTAAATCATGGAGGAAATGAGGATATTTCATATCTCTCATTGGCATATTATAAAAAAGCTGTTCTTTTGTTACAAAAAACTCACAACTAATGAGGCATCACTGATTATTTGCACAAAAATACAGACTGTTGAAGAGTATGCATTGTGATTTTCTTAAGATATTCGTAGTATTTTGGCTTTTTCTTATACACTTATCTTATAGTGTGCATTTTACATTTCAGCTCTATCGAGCACTTGTCGAGTCTGGTAAGCACTCCATACTACACCATGTTGAGATAGGTACTTGATTTGGAAAGAAAATGCTGATTCATTCGATAACATTCGATGTGAGCAGGTAGATGAAGAGAAAGTATAAAAGAAAAGGAAAAAGAGGTATCTTTATATTCAAAATGTTTTTCAATATGGTGTTGATTTCAAAGGAACGCTTTTGTTTGTAACAAAATCTGCTGTGTAGTGAGATTGCTTTATGGACCACCAAAACATCAATGCGGACCCCCAAATTGCTATAATTTTCCTGTGGAGCCCCAGAATACTTCATGGACCCCTGGGATCCATGTGAATGTCGGTTGAGAACCACTGTGCTAAACAGTAAGCACTATATGGAGTTGGAACCAGATGTCTTAGCGTCCTATCCCGCTTTATATGGTGCAAACAAAGTACGTTGTAGCTGTAGCTTCTTTTTACTTTATTTTTTGTGTGATTAGAAAAAGAATAATGTCATGCAGTAAGGTTTTGGTAGAATTTTTGCATTTTGACCGCATGGAGTGAGATAGCACCATAAAGTAGACATGTGTTGGCAAGTTTAGGCGAATATTTCAAAATCGGATGAAATAACAATCGATTGAAAACTTGCCATAGAAACTAAAAAATTTTTCTCCTGGTTCCAAACGTTTAGAACTCAGTTATTATTTTTCATCTCGAGGGAAAATTTTTCAATAGTGGCTATTTCTAAGTACTTTTTCAGAATGTCATGCCAAAATAAATGCAGAACTTTCGTGACTTCACACTAGTTAACTCCATTGCTGAAAAGCTGCATCCAAACGCAAGGCCGTAATTTCCACAACAACTTTGAGGGGGCTAATTTCTAGTGTAAATTAGTGAACCTTGGCTATCGCAATGGCCCTAGGTCATCGCCTAAAACAGCTGGGGGTCTGTGGGGCGCTGTAAGCCTCCCAGCGGGTCCAGGGCAGAGCCCTGGCAGGGGTCCAGGGGGCCGAGCCCCCGGAAGCTCCAGAGATTTTGCCATCTCTGAGGCTTTAAAATGACTTAGGATCACGAAAGTTCTCTTTCTGCACGGTAATAGAAAAACACCAGAAATAATTACTGTATTGCCTTTGTCTGCAAGTGCACAGGTATGGCAAATCACAGACAGAATCACTATCTTCCCGATAATGCAAAAATGTAAATTGATCAAACCATTTGGGGTTGAACGCTCGCTTCTGCTTCCCTGTGTCTCTCATAGGAAACTTTATTGATCTCGGTTGGTGTGGCTTTTCCGAAAAATCGCCAGTAGATGATGAGCTCTTCCCACAATCTACAGATGCCATTTTAAAATTTGATCTGCTTTCTTTCTCCGCTTATATTTTGTAGAAGGAGAAATCTAATTTGTTTTTTCTTTGTATGATAATTCAATTCGAGACTCGGATTCGAAATGTGTAATGTTAATAACAATTTTAATAAAAAGTTTCTTTTGTGAATTGAAATGTACATTTTTTATAGTTTTAAAGCGTCTAAAAATACAATACCGTTATTAAAACAATTTCTGTAATATAGAAAAAGTCTGGCCTAAGTGTGGCCAAATTAAAAAGAAAAAGTTTAGAATATGAAGTGAATATACTGTAGTGCCCCCCTAGTAATCTACCATGTGGTTATTGATGTTGATGCATTCTCTGACCTTCTAAACGCAGTATAATTTACATAAAAAATTGTTGTATCATCAAAATTATTGGGGGGCATCAGCCCCCTAGCCCCCGGAAATTACGTCCCTGAAACGGGGATACTAAGCCAGCTTATGGGATAGGAAACAGCTCATTTGCTATTGTACTTACAAGATTTTTCGCTGTCGGACGCTTTTCATTTACATAATTGCTATAACTTTATGCTTTTTGCTCTTCATTGTATTGCAGGCATGAGTTTCTTACGCAGTTGGAATTACGATTGAACTAAAATTCCCGGTTGTCATATGTTTGAGAGATCACAATTCATGAATTCCGACGAAATCGAATGAAAGGTGAAAACCAGCCTTCAGCCTAAAAATAGGTAAGGATGACGTCATTACATCTATGTTTTTGTCTAAAAATAGTTATTACCACAAGGAGGCTGGTATTTTGTAAACAAGTATGGGGGAACTCAAGGCGCGAATAATAAATCTTCATACATATAAAATGAAAGTGCGAATGAAGCAATAATGCATTTGGTACTGTCACGATGGATTTGTTTGAAGGTCTTCTTGATGAGCTCAACTCCGTTTTGTCTAAACTTGAGAATTTTCAGCATGTGTTAGCAGAGAGAGAGTCAGATTTCGTAGCTGATGTTGAAGATATTCGAAAGCAGTTGATAACAACAAGAAATAAGATTGAGTTTAGGCAAAGACTGGGATCAGGTGTGTTGAAAAGTTGTTTGTTTAACATGCATATCATTTACTAGACGGGCTAATCTACATCAGAGACTGAAAGCAGATAGTTGACATTCATCGTTTCCATTCCCAAAATCTTTCTTGTTGCAATTAAGAAAGATTTTGTGAATGGAAACGATGAGTATCGACCATCTGCTTTCAGTCTCTGATGTAGATTATCCCGTCTGGTACATTTATAATTTAAAATTTTTCCTAAGAAAGGGTGCTATCTCCTCGATTAGCTTAGCTACTTAGACGGCTCCCCCTTAAGAATTTCTCTTGATATAGATTTTTTCTATTACTCATGCAATGTTTGTTGTTCATTTGTAGTTTTGTTGTAGTTTCCTATTGCTGCTATTTAATGTTTTAGAAAATTTGTATAGCATGGAACTTAAAACGAAATGAACTGTACCAAACTGAGCAATTTAAAAAAATAATAGTACATTCAACATGCTTGCTGCTTTCGAGTTCCTCAGAAATTCCATTGCGTGATTTCACCACGTGACCACTTCCTCCTATTTCTGGTTTACCTAAGACAAACCTGAAGGAGCCAGCTTGTTGGCACCATTTTTACGTCCAAGAACGCAAGAACTGTCAGCTGATGGTTCCTTATGCAATTTAACTATCATTGTTTGTTATTTACTAGTGTTAGTTCCCATGTTACATTTACAATTTGAAGTATAGAGTTTGTAGGATTCGAAGGGGCTAGGGGATACGTAAGTCAAATGTCTTAAACATTCCAGGTTAAGTGCCCCTTTGCAGCATACAGACTTTTTATGTTTGTGAGGGAGTTTATTACAGAATATGACCCACACTATTGTAACTTTCTCTACACAGGGGTATCTATGCTGGGGCTGGGAGAAACTGCTACTGCAAACAATTGAGAGACAAATATTGTCCTTTGAGATTTGGCACTGCAGGTTTTAATCTAATGCTGTGAGATCAAACATACTATACAAGCTATATTTTATGTGTTTTTAGAAACTAAACTATTTTGGTGAAAAGTTCTACCATGTGCCCTCAGTGGAAGCCTTTTCCCACTCCTGCCTAGGTGCATGCAGGCATCCCTTGCCAATGAACTGTTTCAAATTCATATAGTGTTGCTTATTTTTATGCATTTAATTATGGGTCCAGATTCCCTCATCATTTTATTTATAGGAGCATCAGATAGTAGCCTTTCTGCAACAAATGAAGTTTCTGCAATATGGCAGAGTTCTCTGCAACACTGGAAGTATGTGGGAAAAGGTGCATTTTCAGTTGTATTCTCAGCTTACCATAATGGCACTAAATTGGCTGTCAAGATACTTCAACCAACAAAATGTGGATCAGTACATGAAGACAATTTCTATAAAGAAGTCAAGCTAATGAGGTAGAATTATCCTAGTATTTCTTTTGAACTATGAGGGCTTAAATGGTACTGCACTAGAAAGCTAAGATAAAGAAAAATTCAAAAATGAACTTTCTGAAGTAGAATACTTTTACTGGTTTTTTGTTATGACATGGATGCAGAATTTTAAAAATATGAGAATGATCAACTTAAGCACTTTTTATTGTGAATGAGTAAATTTTGCCCTCTTTTAGATTTGAGTCACAGCACATTTCTCATTCCATCCACCATTTATCCATAAAATAGACTTACTGTGTCTACCATTTTCATCATTCATTAATAAATGTATTGGTGTCCTTGTATAATAATTAATTAATTAAGGTAATTTAGTGGTATATTTAAGGTAAATTACAAAAGAGAACTGAATGAAATAGTATCAATAACTCTGCCTTTGTACTTCCATAGGATGAAATGTAACATAGTTGGATGATTCAATGATATCCCTCAATATTTTTTCTAGCAGTAAAACCAAATTTTATCTCAATAATTTGTTGAAGTTGCTGAGAATTGTAATTTCCTTATATTGAAGTGCACTAAGGCATGATAACATAGTGGCATTTCGCTACAAGGGAACAATTGAAAATGATGAAGTTATTGAAAACTGGCATTTGTGCACTGGCCAATTATTCCTTGTCATGGAATATATGCAGGATAATTTAACAACTTACATCAAAAGTAGAGCAACTTATGAAAAGCAAGGACTGCCAGACAATTTGGCATGGGAATTTGCTGCACAGATGGCTCGTGGATTGGCTTACCTTCACAATATGAAAATTGCCCATCGTGACCTAAAGCCAGACAATATTCTGGTAAGGAAAATTGCATCTCAACTTCATTATAATTGATCTGCACAGTGATATATCCTGTTTTCCAGTCATAATGTAACTATGTTTGCTTTAATAATATTCAATTAGTTTCTAGATAAGGGGTGTTCAAACCTTTTTCAGGGAAGTGCAACGCATAGCATTGCTTTCTATGAGAGTGGTGATGTAGGCACATACTCTTTGGTGCTGAATAGTAGGGGGCCCTGATTGCAGATTTTTGAAAGTGTTACTACCCATTTCCATTCATTATACACCCCCCAACCTAGCAATTTTGAAAATATCCAACCCCTTCCCATTTTGCTAACTTAAAAACCTCTAAGTTTTATAAAGGATAAGCGTGTAAAATGCATTGGCATTGTAAATGCAAATCAATATTAACTACTAAGGAAGTCAAAGTAAGCTATATATACCTTATGCTCAGTGGTGGTTGTTCAAGAAAAATCAAGGGGGCAAAAGGGCTGAATTTGTTGAGTATTTTAGAAGACTGAAATATTCGTTGACTACATATGTTTTTCATGAGAAAAGGTGTGCAAGAAAATTGAGGCTCAAGCAAAAAACGATTTATTAGTTAAAAATTTGTGTCTTTGGACATTGGTTTCAATACCTTTGCTGAGAATTTTCCAACTTGATGGCACCTGAGGGGGGCCACTTTGCCCCCTTGACCCCCTAGTATCTGCTACTACTTATACTTATACTAATTGCAATAATTTTGAAATGCTTTGGTCCCCATACAGTCAATTGACCATAGACCCCCAGCTATTATCAAACCCCCCTAATTTATGCATTTTAGCAAAAATACTAGCCCCCTCTGTATTATACTACTATTATACTATATATTATACTACCATTATACTACCGTTATACTATATGTTATAACCCCCCCTCCACATGCCAAAGGGGATTGTACAGGCCAGTTTTGCTCATTGGGGCATTTCCTACAGCTATGTACTTGTGATCATACTGTGCTTCAGACTTATTTTTATTACTGTTATGCATTCTTTACCATTTGCACAGCAATAAAAATTAGCAATGATGATTGTCAAAGCTATATCAGTGCTAGTTGGTATAGAAAGTGATAAATTTGCCATTTCTAGATGGACAGAAGAAGTATGAGGCTAAAAATAAGTGATTTTGGTGAGGCATACAAGAAGCTAGACAAAGAAAGCAGTAGGTACTGCTGTGCCAGGTATGCTCCTCCTGAAATATGGGAATATTTTGGAAAACTGTCAGAGGATGGAGAAGATCCAGGTAATTTAAGTAATTTCTTATTTTGCTGTCATTTTATCTCCTTTAACAACATAATTTTTATTCCATGGATAGATTACAACAACTATAGCAACAGCATGGTAGAGCAAATTAAAGCATAGTTTGCAAAAAGCAATAATTCTCAAATACACCACACTACTACAAGATGATTGGCAAGATGAAGCCACAGGAGGTGTGGTCAGTCACATCTCTCCTGCAGCCAATGTTGGATTATGCATGAATAGAGCTGCAGCAAAAATTTTTCCCCACTTATTGGAACATGCAAGCTCCCCATGGGAAGGCATGGACTCACTTCTAAATGTAATAGTAGTAGTTATAATTCCAAGCTAGCCATATAGTAGCCCTCATTGGAATAGTCATCCATCTGTTGGAGAATTTCTGGTGCCAACCCTGAATTACAATGGAATTTCATCATAGAAATTTTGATTGCTTGTAGAACTTCTCCAGAAGTCTCCAAAATCTTAAGAGATAGCAATACTGATTGCTGTCTAAAATCTAATTGAAGTTTTTTAGTTTAAATTGAAAAACATTGATAGGTATGAGGTTAGGGGACAAGTCTAATTGGATACGCAGCTAAAAATATTTTCGAATTCAGATCAGAAACCTGCTAATCGTGCACATAGCAACTGAAGGCACAGGGGGCAAGTGCCATCTTGTTTTTCACTTTTTTGGCCAAGTTTCCCTTTGCAGCTTATAGGGTTCCCCTTTTGTGTGAAGGTGCCCCCTGAATGCTGATCCTGTAAATGATGCTAGAATCTGTTTCTCATGAGTGATCATGCCAGTTTGAGGGGAATACATAACATAAGCAAAAGCTGTCCAGCAGCAATTTTGCCAAATATTGCTGCAAACAGTGTACCAGGTTCATACTCACTTGCAATCGACATTTTTTTTATCGAACTTAGTTAGAATCACAAATGAATTTTCTGAAGACCTTCCTGAATAAACAGTTCCTTGCAGTACAAAATAATCTGAAATCTTTTCCTTTAATCCATCGATTTTGGAAGAGTAAAAAAAGCCTGATTTACTGATTGATTTAGCATTTCTCCTTCTTCCATTCGAAGAAAAATGGGACTTCAAGAGATTCAGACTTTATCCTTACCTCGATATCTTTCACATTTACTCCTGTACGATTTTTGTGCTAGCTTGGAAATTTAGCTCTTCATTGATTTACTCATAATTAATTTCAGAATGTTCTAAGGATGAAGATTTTACCGATATGTTTATCAGAGCTGACGTTTACTGTTACGGCAATATAGTAGCATTTTGTGCCCTTGGAACTAAACCGTGGAATTCAGATACTACAGAAGTTATCAATGAAGCAGAATGGGACCCAGATAAGGCAAAAATTGTTTTGCCGCAACAACGTTCTGAAGCTGATCCGTTGAGACAACTCATTGTCCACTCCTACGATGAAGAGCCAAAGCATCGTCCTGAGAATGCAACAGTAATTCTTCAAACCTACTTCTCGGGTGAAATAATTACTTTATTCCCTTCTAATTTCCTTTTCTTTTACATAGATACTCAATTGATAATCATTTCCTCATATCTCATTCACAACTATAGCTATTTCTATAGCTATTTTTATTATTTAAAATTAAGCACCTTGTGATAATTTTGCTTGTTGCTGCAACTAGCTTGTGTTTGTTGTTGCAACTGTGATGAACAATTAGATGAGGTGTCCAGTGGCGAGGTAGGATTACAGAAGCAAAAATGAACAGCATTTCAGTAACTGATCACAATAAAGTGCATTTTTGTGTATTTCTTGAAGGTGACAGATAGCTCAAGACCCTTTTTTACAAAGAAGCTAAATTATACTTCTAGTAGTCTATCAAAACTATGCTTTGAATAGTATGGACTGAAAGACTACGTGACAGCAATTGCAGCAGTAGAATTCGGACAATGAACGCGACAAGACGATAGCAGAGGGGGTATCTACTTGCACGTTTCATTTGCAATCAAAACATGAATGAGAAATAACACAGTATCAGCAAGGAGTAGCACAACACAAACTCAAGACCTTATACATGCATCGATTTAAATGTTCACCCTCATTGCGAAACACATCTTTCATAATATATTCAACGAGAGTATGATTATGTAAGGAAATTTGAATTAGAAAAAAGCACTCATTGAATGGCTGAGTATTTTATAATGTAAATGAACTGCAACAGAATATAGTTATCTTTAGTAGTTAGAACTGACATAGAAATGTCGTAATAGAAAAGAGAAAGTTAAGGATTTATGAAACTGATAAGTATAAAATGTTTGACGAAGGTCGTGCTTTGTTATGTTTAGGACAGCTTTTGAGTCGATGAAACAGATACTATGTCATAAACACTTCTCATAAATTATGTCGACTTTCATCTTACGGGTTGCTTCAAATATTCTCTAACTTGGCTCGGGGCATTTATTTGTTTTTAGGAGATACAAATCCCTATGAATCTGGCTCCGTTGATAGTGATTTTTTCACGTGTGGATTTCTTCGTGATACAAAGCTGTTTATTGCTGACAGTCTCATACAGGAGGTAGAGTATGGTTATTTTCATTTTTCTAGTACTTTAAGACCTTAGTTATTTATTTAGTAGTCATGAGATTTCATTAAAGTTTCAACCGTACCTAGTAGTTTTCTAACTTGGCTTGCTCTATTTCATCTGGTCCAGTCTTTACGTATGCAGAATGAATTTCGGAAAGTGGCCTTCGCTATCAAAAAATTCAAACAAAATACAAATACAGGAGGGAATTCGGGGTATTTGGCCATAGCCAAATAGGACTTTCAAGCTTTTGCCTTTAGTGCATTGTGAATAGCTAAAGCTGTGCTCTTTCATCTCTTTTGAAGACTGATGTAAAAGATAGAAGCTACCCAAAAGGCTACTCCGAACAGAGTTTGACTTGTGAAATAGAAGCGGAGAAGCAGAACAAGTTACCAGAAGATGTGCAGGACTGGGAGCATTACTCATGCTACCTTCAGAAGATAAAAGACTTTGCAGAGGTATTATTCTTCTCTAGCCAAAACTTGTTCTCCATTTATTTTGTGAAAGTTAATTTTTATCAGAAGACCAGGATTGTAAACACCGTCTTTAGGGCTTGCTAACAGTGGATACGTTCATTTTCATCTCGTTTATCTCTTTCATGCAGTTCTGCCTTGTAGCCCTCAGATCTGATGTCTGTTTTATAGGGGACCATTTTAAGCCTTGCAAATATACACTAATCTCGAGTTAAAATAAATTTAATCAATATCTACATTGACGGTAAAGCAGCATAAATCGCAGGGTCATAACGCATAGAAATGCTGCTTAAAATACGTAATAGAAAATAGCTGACATCAATTTTTCAGTTTTTTTTCTGTATGCATGGCTTAGTTTGCCTTTAAATGAATGAGTTAAATGTCCTAGGAAATTTTATGTCTCTAGCAAAGAAGTTCCTCTCTAGGCAAAAGAGTTTTGCTTATGTTTTTATTAATCTTGGAAGCCTTTAGGTTAAACTAGAGTTACGTATAGCAGAACTGTATGTAAGATAGATAGGTGCGGTAGCATTTAATGTTTCAGCCATAGAGTTTCAACGTGCTTGCGGATTATGTTTAATCACATCAGAAATACTAGGCATTTTCAGTGAAAGTAGCATATCAGTAATATTTAACAGGAACCACAGGGTTTGTAGTCATGATCCCTGTGGTATACCTCATGTGATATACTGTAGACCAGAAGACATACCATTTACTTCCCATGATGTGTACATTTTTTTACAGTGGTGTTGTCAAAATTTTCGCTTGGTTTTTCAAATACACTTGTGTTGGTACTTATTGGCTGTATAATCTAAAGTGTTTCAGCAGTACTCAATTTTTCTTTCAAAATCTTCATGGTGCAGGCTTTGTAAATTCGATATATGAAGTAATTACCCTTTATAATTGTTTCTGAATTTTCCGTGCACTTATCTTGAACTATTTACTCGAGCATTCATCTTGATGTATTCATCCATTCTTAGCGCACGAGAAAAGGAGAAATAAAAAGGAACACATCTGTTGCCTTGAGCCATCTTCACATTCCTTCAAGGACAGATGAAAATAATGACAGCCTTACGTTGAAGTTTTGTGTAAACAGTTATGCACATCATAGGGCCATGCGTGAAGTTTGGCGCAATGAGATGTCTCTTATGGATAAACAAAATGAAGTACCATGCAAACGGAAAGTGCATCCTCATTTCAGTACTTCATTTGGTCTCCATGTAACTGTACTTACAGCTGACAAGCCTCAGGAGGTCCTATTCTTTCAGCGAGAAAACACAGGCAAGTTCATTCTCAGCACACCTTCGTTGCAACTATTTTCTAATACACCTCAGTCATTCCACACTCCTTTGTCTGGTGTACAGTCCAAGTTTATTGCACGATGACACCTTTGAATTTTTGTTTTCAGAGTGTGAATAGCTATTATTGAAATCTTGAATGCAGTTGAGTCACAGAGGTTGAGGCCAGTCCAACACATAGACTTAATGTTTAAATCACAATGCATCGATAGAATGTACGCAATTTGAAAATCGCACAATCATTATAATCTCTATCAAATGCCTCCAATAATGCATCCAAACGCATTGCTTGCTATTTTTCGGCTTTGTATACTCTTCAGAGGCTGCTATATTAATCTCTATGTCCAAAATATACATAATTTAAAATTTTGTCACTGGTGGAGCTTTTTTTTGAGCATTCTTTGTAACGTTTTTTAATGTATGGATCCAAGTTTATATATTACAATGTTATTTGCATTACATATTATATCACATTGCAAAATATACAGTAAAACCCGCACATGAAAACCTTCATCGAATAAGAACCGACAACCTGAAATTGTATTTTATGACTTCAAATAATTAGAACCTTTTCAATTTGATTTTCCAGTCAAGTTCATATAAATGAATCATTTTTCCACTGGCAAGTAAGCTCAGTCTTTTGCCAATCAACCCCTTTCATGGACCTTCCAATACTGGTACATGCATAATTGAGCTGGGCAGGTTCATACGTATGTTTTAATCTATTTGAATTTAGGACGTTAAGTGAATTGCCATAGTGTTCGAATGCAAAACGGTCAACTATCCTTTTTCCTAGCACTTGCATTAGACCTCGTGTTAAGAACGTGAACCATGTGCGAAAAGTATTGTCCCAAATGTATGGAAGCTCGCCAAAATAACACCTATTTTCAAATCTGGAGCTCGAAATAAGAAAAGTGATTATAGGCCAATTTCGGTTCCGTCAGCTTTTGCAAAATTATTTGAAAAAATTGTGCATGAGCAGCTATCCAATTTCCTCTACTGGAACTACCTAATCTCATAAGAACACGGGCAGACTCATTTCTAAACAATAGGTTCTTATTTGCGGGCTTTTGCTGTATGCTTAGTATACTGCATTGCTAATATTATATTATGTTGTGTTTTTATTTTATACATTGTTCATTATATGGTATATTTTGTGTCATGGTTTTCCAGGAGTTACTCCTTCAAACGAATGGACAATGTAAGTTGTTTTATTGCAAGATTTTGTTGCAAGACTTAATCTCAGCAACTGAGACTTCTGTTCTGTAGGTACGGATCCTAAGCTTGGTTCCATTCCGTCACCTGGTCTTTTCACTTGCACCATGACGAAAGGTGTGCACAAAGAATGTATTTGTGACATTGGTGGGAAGAAAGTAATATCTCTCCTTCGTTGCGCTGCGTTGTGTTTAAATGAAGAATTGAACATCAAGTTGGAGCCTGATGAGTACAAGGCCATAAATCTTCATACTATTTACCTTAAGTTCGATAATCACGAATGGGGAATGTGTGGCTATTTGGATTTAGCTGACAAACGAATCAGCGAAAAATCTAGGCTTACGAGTTCGCAGATAAAAAGTCGCTACAGCTCAGCCATGAAGACAAAGCACGAACGACTGTTTTCAGTGAAGTTCGATCCAGAAGCAGTTGCAGCGTTTATTCGCTCAAATCTTGCTGACATGGCCAGCTCAACCAAAATGGTGGCAGTTAAAGTTTTGAAAGCATTTTACTCTGTTAGCGCCGTTGAGATGGCCTTCAAAGCTAGCACCCATTAGAAACCCTTGTAAAAATAATAAATTATTTATTTACAGTAGGGGTGAAAGGGTAGCTATTTAACTAATTAAACAAAACTCTATTTAAGAGAACTTAGTTCTAAGTTAGAGTTTAATAATCGTAGACTTACGTATGTGAGTGTGTTATCTCTCCAGTTTCCTTTGAAATTTGAATAGGTAATCAATGGAAAAACTTGCGTTTCTAGGTCTTGCCATTCCTGTTGTTTGTTTTACTTTATTTTGAGTAGGCTTTTTTATACCTAACTTTTTCAGCAAATTTAGGCCTATTATGCATGCAGTAGCGGGGTGAGTGGCCAAGCGAGTTCCATTCGCTCAACTGAAGCATGGCTGTGTACGGTCAGAAATTGGATGGGTGACCTCCAGATGAACGACCAAAACAGATCACTCCACCGTCCTTCGGAAGAAACGTTGAACCAGGGAGCCCATGCCTGGATGCGGCATGCATAGTAGGCCAAAATTAGCTGAATAAGCTAGGTATAGCCTACCCAAAATAAAGTAAACAATAACAACAAAAGTATCCAAGCATGGCACCCATAGTTTAATGTTTCTTCCGAAGGACGGCGGAGTGATCTGTTTTGGTTGTTCATCTGGAAGGTCGCCTATCAAGTCTCTGACCGTACACAGCCATGCTTACCTTAAGTTGAACTAATGTAACTGACTGGCTTGCTTAACCCCTTGCTACATCCAAGTTTAGAGTTTTCTTAGTTCTGTTGGTGTTTACGCCAGCAGTAGAAATGTATATTAGTATTGCTTTATTCTTAAGTGCTTGTAATAGCAACAGCACAATTGAGTGTATCAACTGTATTATTGAGTGTATTGAAATTGCTGTAAGTGAAAATTTTGTCATTTCTAGACGATAGTTGTACAATATATTTCACCATGCCAGCTGTATTGTTGTAAACATTGCGAGGACCAGAAGGTAAGAAATGCTGTCTTTTAATCAAGATGCTAAACATTTTTGTAGCAAATACTTAGCCTCTAAACTTGCTCATAAACTTCTCTATGAATTCACAAAGACTGAGATTGCACGCAGGGTATAGGTTACCACACTTGACTTCCTGGTTAGTTGGAAAAGGCTCAGCAAGAGCCAAGTCATGAACAAAAAACAAGTCATGATAATTCACATATTTCTTCATTGTAAGTTCATTCAAAAACAGCAGACATAAGACACATTATTTGCTAATAGTATGCCACTCAATAAAACTAAAGACATCTCTAGGCCGCGTTAAATATGATGAAAATATATAAAAATAAATGTTTATGACAGTGTCAATAATGATATCTTCAGATAACTGAACTAAAAGCAATATATCGCAATACATACTGGCAAACCCATAAATAAGGTAGTACGTAGCATTAACTACTGCACTAAAATACGTTCTGAGGAAGTGAATGTTACTGTTATTAGTCTGGTTAAATAGCATATGATCCTAAAAAAACGAAAATACACTACGCCAAATGGGAATGAGTGTACTTTTGAATATTTTAAGCTTGAAGCTAATGGTCAAGTGATGCGATAACACCATGGAATGAATGGGTGAAACGGGATAGAGAGGGAGTGAAAAAGAGCGGGCAACTATTGCCCAAGCGTAGCATTACTAATCGCTGAAAGCGACAATGTTCATCAAAGGGTGTTTCAAATCGAATTTGGAAGGAGCATTACATCATAGCGATGACAAATGGGAAGATAGGGGATAAGTTCTAACAAAACCATCTGCTATCAACAGTGGCATAAACGACGTAAGTTGGGGTTAGGACAACTCCCAATCTTTTGAGGCATTTAGGGGAACCTCAGAAAGTTTAAAGAAATGAGTCTTTCTGTATTACTTGGCGTGACAATAAGATGGAACCCAAATCTTACTGCATTCAAAAAGCCCTGAGTGTCTGTTACCCTATTTGCTATCAAGGTGGTTCACCAAAGCATAAAAGAGTCAAGAAAAGGAACGTGTTCCAACAATGTCATTCTACTGAGTATGAAACATCTAAAACGAAAGTAGTAGCGACAATCCCTATAATGATAAAGTCTTAAAGTCGTGCAATGAAAGCATTACACAATGAGCTCCGGTTTACAAGTTCATATACGTTGCTTATTGGATATAGCAACTTTGTTACGCTAAGAAATTATAAGATCTTGATTTTAGCTACCCAGTAACGTAGTATGATTAGAAATGCTCCCTATCTTCACTGCTCTACGCTTTAGCTAGCAAACGTAATATTCAAAGAGTAACTAAAAATACCAACAAGATTATGTGGGAAGACTTTTGTATAATAAAGTCGCTAAAGCTTATACAGATAAGCCAAAAGATTATCGACAGCTTCGGTGATACCCCCACATCCCCTACTTCAACTTCGCATACATTACTTATCTGGCAAGGTATTATCCTTCCCAAAGTTAGGTAGGGTTGAAAAATGTACACAATCTTTTTTCATTCTATAAACAAGCATACTAATATTGTAGAAAAAATTAAAGAGTAAGCAGCTTGGCAAAATTGGTAGGAGCCACTAATGCATGAAATGTCAAAAGCGAAAAATTCCAACTTCAAGATTTTTCAGGAAATATCTTCAAAAGTCAATTTTACAATGAGCGCACTTTCCATTAAACTGACAAATAGCTTCATTAAGTTATTATGGAAACAAGAATTGTTTTCGAAATAATGGTCGAAGAGATTTCGATTGCTTTTGAAAATGCTTTCGTGGCTTCTAAAAATGAGGAAATTCAATATCCCGTTAAAATGATGCCAATCAAATTAATGAAGATAGCTACGAAATAGATGCGAAATATAGAAAGAAATGTAAATAGTACAATAAAAAGTAATCCAAATAACTATTATGGTAGCTTTTTCAAAGCTATCACAATAAACACGAAATCTGGGATGGTTGGCTTGCAATGTTCGTGACACTAAGCAAAAGCAATGACCATCTCAAAAACACTTCTAAACATAAGATGAGCAATACAATGACATCTATCAGCAACCTAGAAGAAACAATCACAGTGAATCTATTGCGATGAAAATTAAAAAGCCAGTTTAGCAAAAGCACAGAAAAGTGAAGAAGTCATTGGTTTAAAGAATGAATGGAAAAGAGGACATATATGTAAAACATGACTGTGCAACTCTCCAGTCCGTGTAATAGGACCGCTATCCATAACCTAATATAGTATTATTAGTTCAGTCTCGCTTCCATTACGAGGCCTGTCAATCATATGTCATGTCTAATGTGTGTAGTGTGTAAATAGTAGAATCGTAGCTTGTGAGTTAGTGAATTCTAATGGCGAATAATATGCACGAACACATTGTGTCCTCTCTCTACATCCGGAATAGAAGGGGGTGGTAATAGTCGGGGATAAAAACAAACAGGGGGGCTGGTAAAATACCCTAGTAATGCATATTTCCAACATACAAAAAGTGTCTCCATTATCCTTTCTCCATGTCATCATCAATGGTACAACTTTCAGCTACGTTGTCAGCGCTTCTGAAGGTAATGTCTCTCTTTTAAAGCGCTCATCTAGCGGTGAAAGTTCTGGGTCCGAGCTGGACGATGCCATTTTGGTTCAAAGTAATAAGCAGGGGGGGGGGGGCTTGCAATAAGAGTGTCATGGAATATGTTTTTATTTTTCGCAAAAAAGATTAGTCGGGGGGAGGGACGTCTATTCCGGACCGGAGAGTATATGCTTTCTTACAAGAAAGTTGGAAAATATGTAGCCCAGAAATAAAACTATTATAAGCCGTTCATATGGGATAAAGACAATAATAACGGAAGTATTAGATAGTTAACAGATGCAGTTGATGTACTAAGCATTAAACTTGCTAAGGCACTTAGCCAAGATGGAGGATAACTATGGAAAACAAAAAGTTCCAGCCGCCTTGTTCTGGTCTGGGGATAAGTGAATATGCATCATTCAAGCTCTAAGTTTCAACAAAAAAACCAGGTTTTTGAGGATTACTACCAACTAATGCTGCTTTTTGGAGTCAACGGAATATCAGTCGTAAGGAGTCTTTTGTANAGTGCAACAGAAGAAAACTATACTTCAGCTTGCAAACAAAGCCGGAAAATTCCCCAATTTCAAGTAAAATACAATAAAACAGCACAAGAAATTGACTCTTCGTGGAAACAATATTTAATAAATAGATTCAAGGCCCAGGGTGGAATATAACAATTCACACAAATAAGACGTATGTTCATTAGACAGTTACAGTAAGAATTGATCCGATAGGCAAAAATAAACCCTATCATACAGGTGAAATTATCAAAATTTTAGTTACCTTTCAGATCATCTCTAAAAATGCAGAGCGAATGGAGGAGCTCTATCTGATTGCACTTGAAAAAGTCGCTTTCCAGATTTGTNTGAATTTCAGCCTCACCAGCTGGCAAAATAGCACTGAAAATGAAATCAATTGCAAATCAGAAATATTTTTAACATATTTGTGTATGCAATTATCCAAATCTTTTTGGATTGATCAAATTACAAAGTTAAAGATAAAACTTATAAACGGTTAAAGTTCAATGTAAACCTAACAAATCAAATACTTCTGTGATGATAAAAAATGACACTTCTTCCCTGACTTACATTACAAAAGTGCTATTTCCCCTTGAAATTCCCTGACCCAAGTGAAAAGGAAACTTTTCCCCTGACTTTCCCTGGTTTGTGTGTCTGTGAGTTGGGCGTGCATGTTACTTTCAAGATGAAATTTAAAAAGAAATATTGCACTGGGATGGCAACAATTGTAGGTGCAAAACTTGCAGCTAAGTATTGATACTAATCGTCATTTTTTGACATTGCTATTGTAAATACAGTATATTTTTCTAAACCTCTGATATCAATTTAATATTTAAAAATACAAATCTCTCTATAATTTAGTAGTAGCTTGAATTTGGCAGACGTGATATTGAAAAAATTACAGCATAGAAAAATATGCTTTATAGGCAAAAAATTACAGTACAAAAGTTTCTTGCTAGTGGCAAGTAGATCACGATTAGTTCATGGTTTGTTTCTCATTCAGAATATATAATAAGTTGATCGGATAATGATGGTAGATATCCTTCGCAAGATAATATCTACGTGTTGCCTATCAAACCCTACTTATTTACGTATCTCAATCAAAAATTTGATGAGACTACATATTTGCTTCCTTTCGTCACATCCATTACTTAACACCGTTAGGGCAAACAAGTGGCAACTGTCTTCTATTCGTACAAAGTACTAGCTACATGATACAAGCTACTATACTTATCTACTATACAGCAAGCCTTTTCGGGAAAAAATTGTCAGGAGAGCGGTATATAACCCGCGCAAATCAGCCTAGGAGGGCGATTGGGCGATAAAAGTTTTTACTTCGTAGGCACCCCCCCCCAGAGGCGTCAGAAACACAAAAGCTATGAGTCTGGCAACAAAACTACACTGAACCGTTTTCCTATCCGGCATCAAATGAATACTATTGCAAAAGAATATAATATAGTGTTTACATTATGCCTTTTTCACACAAAAACATTTCCATACTGCTTTCGCATGATAACGGTAAAGTGTAAAGGCCTACCTGTTTAATCTCTAGTTTGTGATTTCCGTAAACTGAGTTAAATACATCAGAAAACTATAACATATTCTTTTATGTAAAGAACTGACCTCTTACTGTTGTTATTTGTGTCTTTCCTTACACCTCTACCTTTTCCTAAAAATTAGTTATATGTGATAAAACCAGATAGCAACGAGCTACAACAATATAACTGTAAATGGTATCTACAGTTGGCAACAGGCAAAATATAACATCAGTTCGGACGAAGTTTTTTCGTGATGATGAGTCAATAAATGACAATAGTCGCCAAAAGTCCTGGGACACTTTGCACCTTTTATCCTTCACCCCCTTCCTCCTCCCTATCCACATTGCCTTTTGGGAGAAGTACATGCGGTAATGGAATAATCTCAATGGCAAAATAATGAATTGTCTCATTAATGAAACAATATTGCTTATGGGAGGGCGGTAAAGGGTGGGATGGTTTAGATCAGTGCTTCTCAACCGGGTTGTACATGCACCCCTTGGGATGAATTCGAGATGCTAAGGGGTGAAATTTTGAAAAAGGGGGAATTGGGGTGAATTATACACAACGGGGTGAAGTTGTAATTGGGCAGATAGTTTAGTGTCAGCTGTATAATACGGGTTTCCTGTCATTTCAGATCGTTATAACTTGCTACCTACGGCTAAAATTAGCAAAGCTAGTACCAAGTATAAAAACTCTTGTTGTTCGACATCAAGCCCAAGGCTCGCATTGATAATTATGTTATTTGCTTTTAGTAATAACTTTTTCCAGACAAAAATAACACCCATTTATGCTGTGAAAAAAGAACTTTTGTTGTTAAAATACAGCATTTGTGCGTTCTTATAGTATACACCCTATGTCATTATCTCCTAGTTTTAATTTTCTGTAATATGATGATTTGTCATGGTGGGGGTGAATAGCTAACAATTTTTTCTTAAAGGGGTGAAGTGGATCAAAAAGGTTGAGAAGCACTGGTTTAGATGAAAGGATGAAAATGACGACAGAAGTATGGTTTTCATCGCTTCCTTTAATTGTCTCCAGGAATTCTGTCGAAAATTGCAGCTTCAAAGTGAACCAAGGAGGAATAAATATCTTATGCATATGACTAGATGCTACCAGTGGTGATTGGCTCTGGCATCCTCTTTTCATTATGCTGAAACCAATCAGAGCTGTTTGCTTTGCTTCTTGGTGACGTAGCTGATGGCTTGGGTGGAGGAGCATCGTTTACCATCTTCAACAAATCTACAAAAATCAACGAGTACTTTTAAAACAATGCCCCGGTCATAATGACAAGCAAATAAGATTCACCCCTGGATATATATTCCATTGCAAAAAAACATAAGTACAGCAAATGTCCTGAAATATATCAAGGGTGTATCTAGTCTGAAACGCATCCTGCTTAATTAATTATACACTTTTTTATCAGAAATGCAGATCTTTCCATTTTGTACCGCTATTTTCACCGACATTGCTCTCAGGAAATCAAGAATATTATTCCTGATCCAGTGAGACGTGTTCGAACCACCAGAAGGTCTACCTATTCGCACCCTTTTCAATTTGCACTACCTAATCCACGAACTCTATGTCACAAATTATCTTTCATTCCTAGAACTTCTTAACTGTGGAACTCATTGCCACCCACTACTTTCCCTGAATCCTACAATTTGTCACCTTTTAAATCTAGCATCAACAAACTTGATCTTATCTCTCTCTCTCTCTACTTAAACTTCCCTATTCTCTCAGTTTTTCTTTTGTCGGGGAATTGTTATAGGCCCTACGGCCTTTCCACGACATTACTTACTAAAAAAGAACGAACTAAACTTTCTGGTTTCAGTCTGGATGTTTCTTAATATTTTGTCAAATCGAGCGCTGCATGCCTCACAAAACCTGAACATCCTTTTTCTTGCATCACAGCTGCCTAAGCTAGGTTATTGTTACTGGAAGTCTTAAGAATTTAAGAAACATTCTTAATTTCTTAAGACTTCCAGCAACAATAACCTAGACTAGGCAGCTGTGATGCAAGGAAAATGATGTTCAGGTTTTGTGAGACAGGTAATTAATAGCATTTCTATTTACTTTCCAAACTGATACACGATTTTCCTGCAAAAACATTTTCACCAAATTATGATTTGAAACTGAGTCTGCCTATGTTTCTTAACTGTTTCTAAACTTTTGCCTAATTTCAGCTTCAATATAAGGTATGGGACCATTTAGATAGCACGTATCCACAAATGCTAGAGTGCTTTGACCTCTCCTTACTTTCTACCAAGCATACGCTTGGCGAGACTGCGATCCCACGCAATATATATATATATATATATATATATATATATATATATATATATATATATATATATATATGTATGTTCTAGCAGCCAGTCTCCCCTTTGGTGCGCACACATACTATTTGAACGACCCCATATTTCATGAAATTTCTCAATTCATACAGAAAACAATACTAAGAAGCAGCCGCTATGACCCAAAAACTCTAACACAATAACGGTTTTGCATATTACAAAACGCTGAAAATATTACTAGAATCTCCTCCTCGCTTAGCAAGTTTCACATATTCACTGTCGTTCGAAGATGGCGTTCTTCGGCGTGGAATTGCTGATTCTGGTTTTGGCTCTGAACTCTCACTAGCAAGAAGGCCTAGGGAAAAGATGAGATGAAAAAGATGAGAAAATAGCAAGAATTCATACTGATTAAGTTCAGCTTTTAACCCAGCATTTTAATTGTGCAACATTGTGAGGATTGCCTCCCTTGTAATTCACCAGTCAAAATGAATCCCAACCCCCACTTTGGGACATGTGGGGCATTGGTGGGGATTTGTTGCCCTTTTCGTTGCTTGTTGTGTCCGCACTACGTAGGGGATTAAAATATTTTGGCATCTATTAAAATATTTTAAAATATTTACTAAGCAATTTGGGCTTTAGGTAGGGATTCGTAATTTGAAATCCAAGATGGCGACCATTGTTGTTGCCACGATTTCTCGGTAATCCAATATGCAAATCCAAGGGGTGGGGCATTTGTCTCCATGTATTGTCCCCACATAGTAAAGCATTTGTCTGGTCTTGCGCACATTCTAATACCAATCCCCACCTGTGTCCCGAAGTGGGGGGGGGGGGTTGGGATTTATTTGACTGGTGCATAAGTACCAGTCTACCATAAAAGAAAAACAATGGATTTCCCTTTTAATGAAGAATTGTCGTGTCATCACTAGGCCATGGTAAATCAAAGGACAAAAATGTTAAAGAAATAAATTGGTAAGTTTCACCATGAAGTGAATACAAAATCCATAGTGGAATATTGGGGGAAACTTCTGGGGAAGAAAAGGACTGGTAATTGCACACTAGACAGAGACTAATTCAACAGATTTTGGTTCTACTGTAATAATATTGTACGAGTTCTTCTCAATTGGAGTTTGAAATAATACTAAAGCTTGATAATGAGGGTTAAAAGACCTGCCATGTTACAAGCAAAATTTCTTTCATACCAAATCGCCACTACAGTTGAATTAAACCAACCATTAAAGACTATCGTTGAAACATTTGACCAACCGTTATAAACGCTATAGACATGTCCAAAGTTGTACGTTTCGGGACGAGCATGTTCAATCCTAAGCTAATAGCCTACGTGTAGTATTTGTCAGTCTACATATACACTAAAACATCACGCCACTTTATCGTTTGATGTTGAGCACATATAGGGGTTAGCAAGAGGGGTAAAACCATCAAAGGCGTTGCTTCGCCCACTAGGGGCCATACAAATGACAATGTCATAGTGCTTCCGTCGAGGGCATTTGTATTTTAGACAATGTTNTGGTAATGAATTTGATTTACTCATTCACGAAAGCTTTCCTATCTTTAAGGATCTTCCCACACATAATAAATGAAATTCTTCAATACCCTTGTGCCTGTTCAAGCATTCGTGAAAGAAATTAACAAGTGACCTGGTAGTTATTTTAACTTGCTCTACCATGTTACTCATCGTAGCCCACAGCTGCGATTCTCAACTAATGTGGCACTGCTGAAGCTATTTTAATAGCGTAGCTACGTAAAAACAAACTTCTTCCTGCAGCTAGTTCTCTTATATTTGGTGATAAAACAACAATATCCTACTGTTCAAAGCACAATATTATAATTTGCTCACTTAGTAGAAGCAATTTCTGTAATAATAAGGGAATCAGAAATGCAGTAGGCCTAAAAAGCTTCAAAACCTAGACACAATTCACATGGGATTTCAGAGAGTTTAATTATTCGACAAAATATTAAATTCTTATAATGAAACTTAGAATGTTTTGAAACCCTGTTCTTTTGCAAACTGTTGGGGTTCAATCTTATCACGAATTTGTTCTTTAATACAAAACAAAAAGGATACAGGTGTGTGAATGTTGCTGAGTATGTGTTGAGATAAAAAAGATATCTTTTAGAATGGGAAAGTAGATAATGATGAATACATAATTTTCATAAGAATAAAGTTTATAAGAATATTACGACTCAGAATCACTGAAATATAAGGTTGATTTAAGAACAATGCAAGATTCAAGCTTCATCAAGACTTAAACGATTTCTGCATCCGAGTTACAACAATGCTAGTAGCTTAACTTTTTGCACTATCGATACAATATTTATTATTCTGTTCCACTTCCTTTATGCTTTATAATGCCGTAAGACATTGACGAAGATTTGAATATATTCCTTTGATTTTCAGGAGAAGTTACACCTTTGTTAGGAATAATTCAAGAAGAATCTAAGGTCCAAAACCAAATAATCTAAGTATTTTAAGGCTCAGCGGACAACTAGGTATTTTCATAAAAAATGTGTACTACAAACAGTTGGTAATATTCTTTGGGTGGCTAGAAAACAGCTACGTTTACTGACGTGTATAAAAAAAGCGATGCTTACCAGTATGCCCACCAGACTTGGCAAGTTTTATGTAATCAGAATCTGATTCCTTGATTTTCGTTTTCTTCATGGAATTATTCACCTGTGCAACTTCAGTTGTCAACAATCCTGTAAACAAGGAAGGAAAGAAAAAGTGAAAGAGAGAAACAATAGGTCAAGTTCTGGGTTGCAGTTGTAATGATATGGCACGTTTAGTTGGGGCTTCCATANATGCATGCTAACAACACAACGATCTACGCAAGATAGAAAATTTATGTCACACTCCTATCGTTACAAAATCAACTAACAGAAAAATAGCTGGAAACAACTAAGGGAATGGGCAGATTTTTTTACACTTCTCATCAAAACTACTATAAAATTTTACAGACGATGCCAGTGGGAGAATGATAGGCCTAGGCATAACTATCCAAATCTCCATCTAACAAAAAATGGAGATGTCAAGGATTATACCAAGATCTTATTGGCCTCTCAATAGTGAAGGGAGTAGCTTAAATTAACTGTTCAGAAAAACTTAGAAGATAGAAAAAACTTGAATGAATTGGAGGAATATGTAAGTAAGGAAATTGTGACAACTTGAGCCAACAAAACTCAAGCAAGAAAAGCTAGGACTGTTTGCAAACTATGGATGCCATTGTTCTACCAAGAACAAGATCAAGAACAAGATTTGCTTTACCACATAGTAATGACCAGATACCAAGAAAAATCATTTGCATTGCACGCGAAAGTTCACGGCACTGTTTATCTACAATTGTTATGGTGAAAAATGAGCCTTTACTGTCTATTTCAGGATTTAAAGAGAAGATGAACACACCAAGCAATACGTTAGAGGCGTAAACCTATATTGTAAGATGAGATAATGGGATCAGAAGTAGCTACGTCATAAAGTAATGTCTTATTTCACGTAAGAGGAAAGTAAAATATATTAATAATTCTCAGTGGTAGGAAATGATATTTGAGAATGAGTACCAGGACGAAAAGTATTGTAGGGCCAGGAATCAGAAAGAGCACTCAGGTTTATATGCAATTGTCTATCATAGGGATAGCAATTGACAAGAACGTGCTAATTTGACAAAGCCATTAAAGTATATGGCAAAACCATGCAGTGACGAATCATTATAGTAAGTTTTTGACTGTTATCTCTGGTTCTGGTCATTCGTCGTGGCTCTCATTCTCTATTATATAACAAAGCTGCACCTTCCGGCAAACGCTACCATACTCAGAGTCCGTACGGGTTTTGGAAAGTTATGGCAATTGAAAATGCCATTTTCCAGGTAATGGAAAGTTTTGGAAAAGAGATTTTCAGAATGGGTATGGAAAACTTTTGGATTTTTGTTCGGAAAGATTCTAAAGACATCCGCTTTCTTAAAGTCGCTAAACACTAATAGATATGTTGTGCTTGTTCATTTTACTATTTAAAATATAATATAATACAATATAATATAAAATATAATACAAAGCATAGTCCACCAAAAAAGTATAAAATATTTCGTCGAAAACAGCATTTTTCTATTATTATGTTCTTTCAAAATGCAAATGAACATGAGCTTCATGTTTTGGAAATTTGACTTTGGAAAAGTTTTGGAAATTTTTTTAAAGGAGTTTGTACGAACTCTGCGTATTGTCAGAGAGCATGCACATGACAATTCTGATGCGAAAGCATTGTGATTCACCAACCTGAATGACCTCCTTTCTTTGCAAGTTTGATGTAGTCAGAATCAGTTTCTTTTATTTGGTTCTTCTTGGGTGAGTCCACAACTTGCACTCCGTCAGTCTTCAACAGATCTAAGTGAAACAAAAGAAGCGGTAAGGCAAAAATCCCAGTTAATTAACAAGACACAAATAAGAAGACTGAAACTTAGTGCTTAATGGCAACAAAGAGTTTTAAAACAACATTTTGCAAACTCTTTTATAAACAAAATGGGGGCGCAAACACAAAGAAAGGGTCAGATTGAGAGCGAGACTTCGCATCTCTTAAAACAACAAAATGCTGCAAAAGTTTAAGCAGAAGGAGTACCATAGCACTTATTAATCAAATTTAATTTCAGGTGATAATAATAAAGGTATTTAAGCTAAAGATGATCGTTATAACAATCACAATTATTTAATTTTGGGTCTTTTGAACAAGAATGATAACACATTCTTATTGGTTTATGGTTACGATTTAATGATGTCAATTATAACATGTACATATTTTTATAAAAATTGTAACTTATTTCAGATAGCGATAACTGTTATACGATAATGCTTGCTGATCACGAATCATGATCACTAATTGCATGATTACTGTTGTTGATGATCGCTGATTGCACGATTAATGTTGCTGATGATTACTGATTGCATGATTACTGTTGTTGATGATTACTGATTGCATGATAACCGTACCCGAGTGTCCTCCAGATTTGGCTATTTTTACGTAAGTCGAGTCATGGTCTTTAATCAGATTCTTCTGGGCAGGCACTTGCTTAGCCATTCCTTCCATCTTGAGTAAATCTGTTGTATGGATTCAACATAAATCTTCCTGTTAGAATAGGGAACCCAATGACACAGCCAAAAACAAAACTTTGATCATTCGTAACTAACATAGGCCTCATCTAGCACTCCAATGCCTCCGAAAGAGTTTGAGGATATTTGAACAATTTACAACTTAAAGAAAACTTAACTGGTGTGAAGATGATTTATGACAGCACATCCAGTAAACCGGTTAGCATGAAAAGACTTCATTTGCTGCAGCTTAAATTTTTCAAATTTTGCTGTTACAGGGTCACATGACCCATATTAATCTCGTTATGAACTACTTTAAGAGAAGGTGGATTTATGAAGAGTGTATATTTTAATGCGAATATTGCCTGTTTATCCTATACTAATTTCATTACCATATATACTTATAATATCTTAGCAGATTTTTTACTAAACTATCAAGGCATGTATGAGAACAATGAAAGCTACAAGAAATTTCGAATGGAGTTTTAGGTTTAAGTTAATGTTTAAATCAAAAACACTGATCCTATTATCTCTTAAATAATATTTACTCTTAAATACCTTTAACATCATAAAACCTCGATAGACTTAAGTAAATCTTTGCGATTTCATTAGAGTTCTCATAATGAACTTTGATGGCAAGCTACGCTAACACTTTCATAAAAATACAATAAAACGCCTGCAATAATCCATTGCCCAGAGATTAACATTCTAATATCGTGCTCCTTATTGAAGTAAAAACTTCAGGTCTGTTTCATGATTTTGCTAAAATATTTGCAAGAAAAAGGGTGACGTTATCACATAAGACTGCATTTTACGATTTGTTGTTTTTCAAACACTGGATTAAAAACGAGGATTAATTTCACAATACCAAACACTAAACGCAATATAAATCGGATTAGGACACAAAGATGTGCTTACTTCATAAATAATGAACTCGATAAGTCAACAAAATCCTACTTAGGTGGTGAAACAACTATCGTATTGTTAGTTGGATAAAGGAGTCTCGTCTCTACTAATCAGCCCGCATCAGACCCAACAAGTGCAACTCTCAATCATATACATCTACTATCGTTGTGTGGGTGGTGTAGAAATAAAATCTATGGCAGGGTCACTGAATTTCTATCGATTGCAAAGAAAGCCAATCCATTTCATAAGGCAATATCACTGAGAGCTTTCGATCCCTAGGAAAACATCACACCAACTACAACACAAGGCTCAACTACAACACAAGGCTCAACTACAACACAAGGCTCAACTTCCACATCAAAAAGTATTTCCAGGAATGTAAACTGATAGGTAAAAAAACAGCATACACTCAAAGTTCAAGGGGATGCAAATTCACGTGATTCATTGGAAACTTTTCCTACATGTATTTTATAAGAAACCATTTTATAAAGCAACGTATTACTAGAAGAAACTATAGACAAATAACGCGTTGAAATCGTTACCTGCTGCAATATAAAGCTGTACCGAAACAATGTGAATATGACATTGCTTTAGAATTTAACTCGTACTGTCGCATTTTGTTTGTTATAGGCCAAATAGTTTGCTACATTCGCGTTCTGCGAACGCTTTCACAGCAATTTAGTTCGCTAGATTAAGAAACTTTTTAGAAACTTTTAGAACTAAAACGTGGCCAAAAATTAAGAAACTTTTAGTACTAGGCGTTGAGCTTGGTTTCTTATAAAAAAAACAATTTTGTTTGCTGTTAAATACTACAAACATATGCTTAGGATTCAATAGACGTGATTCATGACAATGAAATCATTTCAAGTCAAGTACACACTTGTTCTATAAGAAAATATAACTTTTCGCCGAGTCTCAATATTCTTTAATTTGACTTTTTCTGAGCCCTAGATTATCTTAGACTACCTTTGAAGCGTCAAAGGTGAAATTTTGTCTGAAAATCAAAGACATGTGCTCAAATTTTCGTTGATGTCTTACTTCATCATAAAGCAAAACAAAAGTGGAACAGAATAGTATTGTTTAGATAGTGCAAAAATTAATCTACAAACAGTATTACAAGTCGAACATACAGAAACTCTAAATCTTGATGGAGCTTGAGCCTTGCATTATTCTTAAACTATTCTTAAACTTCAGCGATTCTGAATCTTAATATTCATAAAAACATTATACTTATAAAAAAGTGTGCACTAAATCTCAATCTTCTTTTTTTCTGTATTCATAATCACCTACAATGACAACAACAAAGACGATGCCACAGGGAATAAGTTGATAATTAACTACCCCGTGGCCATTACATAAAGGGGGAGCTTTCGAATTCTTCTTTTCATCGATGGTAATTATTAATTGTTCATAAAAAGCTTTTTTGGAATACTCATGGTTTAAATTAGAACTGCCACTGTCTTAATGCAATTAAATGTGCCATAGCATAACTTTGCATTGTCTTCATCGTAAAATTCGAATCCAGATTTCAAAGAATTGAAATTAGCTATTCATTGGGTTTGTTATACGGCTGAATATGACTTTATATTGTAACATATTATGCAAAATCTTAAATCTATCTACGTGAGAAAAACTAAATATATACAGCCCAGAAACCTGACACATATCAGCTACACTATTTTTAATAAGAAACCAATTTATAGCAACCTAGCACTAGACAGCCTAAAATTTAAGAAACTCTTTCAACTACAAGGATAGAGCTAAGAAACTATAGATAAATAGCACATTTAAATCGTTACCCCGTTGAACGCAAAGCTGTACAGGTGAACATGACATTGCTTTAGAATTTAATTAGCACTAACGCATTCTGTTTGAATAGTTTGCTACATTCGCGTTTAGCTCGCTAAATTAAGAAAATTTTGAGAAACTCTTAAAACTAAAATGTGGCCAAAAATTAAGAAACTTTTAGTACTAGGGCGCGATCTGTGTTTCTTATTAATACTACATGCACCTAAAGATTACTTGAGAGATTTTCTAAAACAATCCTAAGATACTGATTTACTTAAATTGATACGTCACTGAGTTTCAACGAGTGTTATAAGGTGATATATGATCTCGACCAGCAAAGAACAATAAAAAATTCAATCATTCCATGAGCAAGCATGAGACATAACAAAAGATTGTGGTTTTGAAGTTTGCAAAACTTACTTGCATGCCCCCCTGTCTTGGCCATCCTGACGTAGTCTGAGTCTGTGTCATTGACTCTTGAACGGGGGCGTGCCTCCTCATTTTGCTCACTTCCATTACCATCAATCTTCAGCAAACCTAAACGAGGAACAGAGCCATTCTTACGGTTGTTTTCGGCCATTTTGTTTCTATCTAAGGGCTTCTTCAAGTACACGTAGTTTCTGAAGAAGTCAACTGAAGTTATACTTTGCAATGAGCCAATGTGTAGATGTCAGAGCCAATTCTGTGAAATATTTGATCACAATAACAAGCCTGAAACCACAGATTATTCCTGACAGTTTCGTTACAATCAGGGGGTCAGAGATCGTTCAAAATAACGCTTTCAGCAGAGGCCAACTGAAGAGAAACACGAACAAAATCTCAGATGCAGCTATTCTTATGATTTGCTCATCTCATCATTCGCTCAAAATGCGTCTTGATTCAAATGTCCTTTGATTATACGCTTGCCCGTTAACTACAAACAAGCTCTAGGCAACCAAGACAGCTTTCGTACTCCAATTAATGATCATTCTGCAGTAATACGTTTTTGGTACGGTCCAGCGAATTTCATTGATCATTCATTGTACAGTTCATCATAACCAGAAAAGGTACCAGTTATAAATTTTGCAAGATGCGCTGCCCTGCGAAGGCGCAGAAATTAGGGCGGGTAATTCGAGGAAGGGTGAGGCATTAGAGACATTTGTAAAGCAAAACCAAGCGGAATCGTTAAGCGAGGTACAGTGGGTAAAGATCAAAGACAAAATCCTAGCATGGACCTGCAGATTTATTTCAGATCTAGTAAACGCTATCTAGATGTTCCACGACAGCTATCAGAGGGACTAGCAGCTGTTGCGATAAACATGACAGAACTAACCTCCAAGCTATAAGATTTGGTTGACTATAAATTACGAAGCGAAATTTAACGCTTTCAAGAAATTCAAAGCTAGTAATTAGGCTAATCAGGCAGATGATAAAGTTAAAGGAGGCTGAAAAAGAATATACTAAGAGTGAGATACTAACTAGGTCAAATCACAAGCAACGACGTAAGAAGGGAATGAAGAATAAATTTTTAATATGCGGAGGAGGTATGAATCCTAAGAGATTAGCAATATTAACAGAGGGCCCCGAGAGATTAGTAAAATGTAAATCTCCATCTAAAACTTGTCTTGCCGAAGATTCGGCAGTAATTAGAAAGTCAATGGTAAAATACACTGATACCAAAACGGCGCCAGAATTTTAATTGCAATCCATCAGCATTACGGAATACTTTAACACCATCGATGAATGCACAACCGGAGTGATGGCCCAATAAGCGTCTGCCTCACAACCGGTAGGTCGTGGGTTCGAGCCCCGGCCGAGTCATACCAAAGACCTTAAAAATGGCACTCACTGCCTTCTCGTATGGCGCTCGACATGTGAGAATGGAGTGGGAAAGTTAAACACGCAGAGCTACCAGTGGACCAGCCCCCTGCTGTAGTTTTCACTGCATTCCCAGACGCGTGGCCTAGGGCTACGGCAACGGAGATAGGCGTCGTCCAACGCGCCACTGGCGCGGGAAGGAACTTGTACTTGGATGAATGCACATATCTGGCAGTAACCAATCGCCTTTTTGCTTCCATCGCTTCTTCGCTTCAGTGCCTGCCTAACTAAACATCATACTAGACGGCCTAAGTTTTTATAAGAGGCTTAATACTGCAAAACAAAGTAGCGAATCCCCAAACAACAAAGGTACTGCTAATTAAAACTCCAAATTCTTTTCAACATTTCCCATTGACCTCGAACTGGCAAGGGAGTTGTCCCACATGTACTTGGTAAGTGCGCCTTCGCAATTTCCATCGTTATCAGAAGCTAAAATTTTTGCTAGATAAACTATACATATATCATGCAACATGTACTATTCCAAGATTTGATTAAAACCATACTTCTAGGGCAGTAAGTATCTCTTTACTTCCACAATTGATTAAATAAATTAAAAAGTAATGCATATAAGGTCATAAGCAACTCTGTGCTCATGGGTGTGGATAACCTAAGTAAGACGCAATCCTGGAACCGAAGGGTAAAGAAATGGGATGAAATTAATCTCGGCAAAATGTTTTCATGAAATATTAATGACATGTGCTCTTTCCAAAACCAGCTACCTTGGGATGAAGTGCGTGATAAATAATTCAAAGTAACTTCTAACTTTTACATGCTTGCAAAAGCATCCATGATGAAAGTCAGATAAAGCCATAAAATTCTATAGGAAACTAAGGGTATCGTTGAGACAACAAAAATGCATCTTGAATATACAGGATACGCAAAAAAGCTTTCTTTCACCCACAACCCAAAAGATAGAGAAATAGTTATGAAAATCCGACTGTTGTCATGTTGATCTCAGATAACTCTTTGACTACGTATGATCATGCAATCAGTATTTTGATCATATTTGCAGCAAAAACAGTAAATCATTCAGAATGAGGTGGCTAAACACATTAGAGACCTACAGTAATATTGAAAATCGTGAAACAAAAGCAACTCGAGAAGAAAAGCTCTGACGTTACAAAATCTACTGTGTAAAGGCAATAGGCTGCAGATATTCAAAATAGCCAATTTCATCCCTGGCTAATTTGAAGGTTTTGTTCACTATTCCGACAGTTTTCATACACCCTCGCAAAATAACGCTATATATTTGCTTACCTTGGTGACCCCCAGATTTCGCCAACTTTACGTAATCGGAATATTCATCCTTGACGGCGTGGCGTGCAGATGGCAGCGTGCTCGAATCCAAATCGGAATCACGTTGTCCAGGCAGCGGCGTTGTTGTCCGGGCACTGTGCATTTCAAGGTCGAACTTTTTTGCCTCTTTCATCTCTGGTTGTTGATCCATTTTATACCAGTCTAAAGCAAAGATGCGCAAGCTATTTATCTTTTTCCATACTGAGTTGAATAAAATACTTCAATATTGAGGACACCATGCAAAAACTACATGTTTTTTTATAAGAAAGCTTTTTTAGCACAGAACTTTCTTAACTTTTTACAATTCCAGTATCAAAACTTTCTTAAGACTTTCTTAGCAAAAATTTAAGAGTTCCAATGTTTCACGCATGCACATTAATCAGAAGTTAAAGCGTTAGAGGTTGCCGACACCACATAAATGACATTTTGTACAAAGCTAAGTCTAACTTTATATAAATCAACACTAAAAAGCTTTCTTAAGTCTCAAAAATCCAGTATACTAAATTTTCTTAACTTTTTGAGCAGCAGAGTACTACTTTCTTATAAACCACTTTCTTATAAAAAACCGTGTACCACATCGCGTAATTGGTGGAGCCGTTGACACAAACAAGCAGGGAGAGAATCATGCTTCCTTGGGGTATGATGGTGCACTTTGTGACAGATAAAGTGACGAAAACTGACGTAGATTGGGGATAGGGTAACTCCTAAGGGCCCCTGAGCTTTTTGAGGTCCTGAAGGGGCCCCTAAGAGGCTTAAAGAGATACGGTTTTTGGAAGGAAAATTAAGATTTGGCCCTAATCTTACTGAATTCCTAGGGGTCCCGCTGTCGCTGTTACGCAACTGTATAGGGACTTCTTCATCTTAAGCCTTCTCCGAAGCATCACATGCAAACAAGTGTAGTCTAAGCACTATCCGGCTTACTTGGAGACATGAAAACACAAAACGTCCACTCTATATTCAAGCAACACTCGTGCTCTGTGTTCAATAAATCATTGTAATCTATGCAGACAAAGGGCAAAGTCTTTAATGGCACAGATAAAATAGACCAAGGTTCCCGGATAAGAAAAAAACAACAAAGCAAAAAAAACAAGAAAAACGGCAAACGCATTCTTTTCATTTCTCCAAACTCTGAACACATCCAACTAGAACGGGGCAATAAGTGGTAAGCAATGAAGTGAAGAATTTTCAGTTGCTAAGGTGGCAGGCAAAGGCATGTCCACTCTCTAAAGCCAGTATCTTTGTCGCGTTTTGAAACTGGTAATTATGAATCTAATACCTAAAATAATTATAAATGCATGCGAAGTTTGTCCAAGGATTAAACGAGGAGATTCTTTTCAATGGCATGGACTACACCGCTTTCTACCAAAACAAACCATAGGCTTTCACATTTGAAATTAAAAACAAAAATCGTCCAGAAGTCTCTCCGAAGAGCTCTAAAGAACTCTAAACAAACTACAAACGTGGCCTGCTAATTGCTGGATGGCAAATAAAAGATTATTTAAGAAAGCGGGTCATAGTAAATTCTTGCAAAGCATCGTAGTTTGTCAGATTTTATCTACGACAAATAGAGAAAAGCTGTTGATGATAAAATGAAGGCACTTGTTTTGACTCATGACAATACTTCTGTTGGATAACACTTGAATGGTCGAAGATTTAACACTAAAACAAGTCAAGTTTGAAAAAATTGAGAGTAGATAAGAATTGAAAAAACGTCCACAGACATGAAAGAAGGAATATTCTCCGAGAGATAGCGTATAAAAAACTTACAGCTTTTGGTTCGTTCACAAGATGAGCGCGTATGTGTACAGAGATTGTGCGATAGAATAGGTTAATATTTTCAAGAGAACGACACGCCTTGACAGTCCTTCCAACTGCAGCTGCTGCCGTCAGATCTCTCAAACTGTTAAATAATTCATTCAAATCTTAACATGAATTTCAATAATAAATACCATTTGAATACTACAAGATCTGCTCAATGCCAGATCTGAAAGTCTTTCAAAAATAAGCACACCAGGCCAATCATCAGATTGTCTGTAACTGCAGAACAGAATAGCGGCAGACTTGGAATTCAAGAACAGTGCCGTAACTACCAACTGTGACAAAGTATAACCAATTATCATCTCTTACACCTAAGACATATCCAGCTACAATAAAAATTTGAATAAATAATTCCTCCAAAGCCACAATCACAAAAACACAAAAGAACAAAGAGTGAAGATACCTAAACACTGTTAGGTGCGATTTACTTTACACCATTCATCAAAGACGTTTGAGTCCACGGAGCAGATGCCAATTGGCCTTAGCCATGCAAAAACCGAGCCAATTTAGATAATAATACCTCCGTACAAGCATTAAAATATCCAATATGGGGTCTAGGGCTCTAGAGGAGGGCCGTGACTAGAAAGGTACAAAGTTTATGGATGTAAAACATGAGACAAATGGCAAGCAAAGCAGTGACGAGAAAAAGAATGAGGCTTATGGCAAATAAGAAACTACAGCAATTATTAAACTCAAAGATCACAAAGGGAAGTTTATGCTAAATATCATCCATGTAAAGTAATTAGACTCTATGTTAAAAAGTGGTGCAAAACTGTAAGTGAAGTCTTCAAAACGACTTCCATTTCGACATTTTCGCAGACTCAGGCACTTGAAATTTCAATAACAATAGCAAATAGTTTGCCACGACGTTGCAAGAATAAATTTTAGAATGCCATGCTCATTGTCAGTAACATTCCTGGTTGGCGGATCAATAAAAAGATTGACTTGTCTTCATTAAAACAGCATTGTCTCTACCTGTTTGAAGGATTTCTTTCTATCAATGCCTCTCAAAGGGGCTACTTCCTCAAGTGTCCTGTAGCAATCGATTAAAATCTCTCTTTTAACTGGCTTCGCTCAAACCTTCTTCATTGTTCTGCTATTTTGAAATAACTTGCACGTGCAGCCCAAAAAGCTCTATAGTGAACTAAGAAACTGCACAATAAAGCTATATGAGGTACACGTGCTGACATCAGTGTTGTTTTTGAGTTGCTCACAGAATATTTAGATTTCAAGGCTTGAAAACGCAAACCAATATATTTGAAAATATGAGTGACCCTATACAGAATGTGCTTTATGCAGGTCCTTCCATTGTTTTACCAGTGACCAGCCTAATGCAACATAACTAACGAAAGCGATGAATTCCTCCAATTTATAAAATCTGTTACTCCTCAAATAGGCAAAACATATGATTGGATATTACTAAGATTTCTATAGTCAAGATATCATGAGGAATGCAGTATTTTCAACTGGCTATCAATAGCTTTGTTGTCTTTCATGAATAATCTTCAGACTGATGTGTTAATAAAAGCTACAAGCCTACGTTTGTGAATGATATGTGTTTCCAGTACTTGGATAGAAGCTAATGAGTGAAAAAGTTTGGAAGGATAGAAAGCTGCCATGGAAAACAAAGTGAAGCAAGAATATATTTCACAAGTACAAGAGTGGATAGCAACTGTTAATAGATGTTCCCACCTCAAAAATTTGCCAAAACGTCTTCTCTGTTCTCACAAGTGGTGAAAAGTTCCAACGCGGATCATATGAATCGTATAGCAACAGATCTAGTGTCTCTAACAACCAGAAGCTAAGATAGTCTTACTAAACAGATTTTCACAGTGTCTTAACTATTGAGAAACCTCAGTTCAATCTTGAAAGATAACAGGCTTCTAATACAATGGGGTAGTAGAGAAAGAATGACAAAAGAACGACAGACAATAATAGAGATTAATGAAATAAAAGACTAGTACCACATTGAAATAGAGACAATCGTGTTCTCAGTTGAAGCAAATCTTTTCAATTAGGTCATTATTTAGATAGTCTACAAGGAAACAAAAAGTGCTGCTTTTTCAGAGTGGCTGGGACCACCAGACCAGAGATCCACCAGGAGAATGAATAACGATCAAAATTTTTCTGACAGGAAGATAAGTTGTAACAAGATACATTAAGAACTTATCTGTCAATGGAGTTGTCATAAGGTCATTTGCATTCTCCTTGCAAAACCTTGTCATTTGTATAAAACAATTACTCCATGGGAGCTTCAATTTCCACCAGGAAACTCATTTACAAAATCCCTGAGAGGTGACTACTCTTTCTTGTTGGAAATCAAATATAATCAAATGGCTTAATCAATCTGCCAAGCTACATTACAAACCTAAAGTGTATAAATTTATCAACATCAAAATATATTCTTTCCTGTAACAAACTGAGTTTCCCATTCTTTCTTTATACATTCAGTAAATCTTAGATTAACAATTCTATGGTTTTGGCTAAAAGTATATTGAAAGGGGAGTCATAAATATCTTGGCAAGTAAAGAATGAATGCTTTTTCAGTGAGTGTCATCATTGAATCTCAACAGCTTTAATCTATTCTTAAAATATGCCCTGTTGAGATAACTGTGTGAACAACATATTGGGCCACTATTCACCAAGCCCTTGATTTCAAATGCTGTATAGATTTTGCTTTGCATAATCTACAGAAAAGCCCACAACTAAGAAGAAAAGGAGACAGCCATGCATTTTAGAACATTTATTCAACTAATCCACAGTTCAAACTGAGGCTCTCCACAACTACTAAGATGACACTACCACAGTGGATCCCAAACTTACAAATAATTTTGCATGAAGGTCCCCTGCTACATGCTTTTTACATTCATGGTCCTCTGGAGGGGCGCTTTCAAAATATAGCATGGCTGGTAGATAAATGTTTATGCCACATCTCTTACTTTAAGAAATTCAGTGAAGTACATCAATTTGTTTCAGTGCTATCATCCATACTTTCTAGAAGTCAAATTTCATTTGTTACAGCATTCTTACTTTCTAGAAGTCCAATTCTGTAGGTCTGTCATTGTGAAAGTATGTGCCTCTATTACAGACTTTGGCTGAGGCCCCAGAAAATTTTCAAAACTTCCCCCATTACTTCAGCATAGAATGCATCTCCCAATGCTAAGATTGCCTTAGGAAACAAGGAATTTTAATTGCTCATAGTAGCTTTTTTCTAGACATAGCAAGTAGAAGAAAACATCTTGGATAGACATCCTTGCATTTCACTTAGAATGACTTACTTAGACTGACTCAAAATTGACATTCTTTCACTCTTTTTAACCCACAGACAGGTATGCCATCATCAATTTAAAGTTACCTACTTTCACAGAAAAATACCAACAGAGCTTGAAAGCATACATTTGCTGAGTTACTGAGGTTTGCAACTTTGTGCTAAGAAGTACTTAAAAGTCTGTTAATGTGGCTATAGAATTTGTAAGCTTCAGCAGCTTCCAATGTTGCTCTCAAACCCCTTTGTGGTCCCCAAGGGGACTGCGGACCCCAGTTTGGGAACCTCTGCACTAGCAATCTTTGATGTTTTGGACCCATTCTAGGATCCACCATCATTAAAGCACATAGAACAAAACAAACGTATATGGACTGCAAATAAATAATAAAAGCTAACAACAAAACTAGTGACCAAAACTGCATATTAAAAAGTGAGAGTGGGAAAGAAGATATTGGAAATTCAATGTAGAAGGGTCCTGAGGACTAGAAATGGGAGTGACCAATGGCAGAGCAAATAGGGTTACCAGTGGTATAGGAATTGGGGTTTCCAGAGGTAGAGGTAATGGGGGTGATTAGTTATACAGAAAAGCCTTCAATATTCAGATGTTGATATCAGAATATCCCATCTAAGCAAGCAAAAGAATACAGGAACAAACCTAAAAAGTTCTAAATGCTTCTCAAAGAGCAAATTTCTGGGTTTGAAACATACCAAGCTAGCTTGTTCTCAGCTTTCATTTCAAGCTTGCCAAGGACAACCTTCCACCAGTCATAAATAAAAGGAGAAATGTATGTTCAGGGTGGTCACTTAGAGAAACTTCAAGCAGCTTCCAGGAATTTTCAGCAATGACCACAATGATGTTCTTCAAACCTGTAGCCAGGCCAGTATTTCAGGGGTGGCAAAATTGTCCTGAAGGAATCATGTGGTACAAAGCTGAGAGTTTATTTCATACCTTATGTTATCAAAATCAAATGGGTAATGTGTGTGCAGGAAAAGTTGAAGAACTGCCTAGTCTGTCACAAAGACCAAGGTTGAGCTCAACAAAAATTTAAGGAGATCTCTCAACAAATGCAAGATGGAGCAACAATAAACAATTTGCAAAAGAATTCCCAGGGGTGGCAAAAAGCTGACATCTGGTTACTCAGAGGTGGCATTTGACATCCAATGACTAGGGTTCTGATGTTCTAGCTAAAAAATAAAACACTCATGCACCAATAATTTTATAAATAACCAGTTTATTGCCAATAACAGAAACATGAGAGTCCCATTCTAGTCAGGTCCATAATTCAGAAGGAGACAACTAAAGCCACTCTCATTATGGTAATCTATTAATAGCCAGTGACTAAGGCAAACAGATGGCAAAGGGGCAGGGGTTAGTAGTTTAAAAAGTTGTTTATGATGTAGTCCCCTCCTCAACAGATATTCTGAGACACTTACCAGGTTAGAGGGAGATACAAAATCCACATTACAATGCTGACCAACAGAAGATGATTATGCAAAAGTAGAAGGTAAAATTAAAAGAGATGGGGCATAGTAATGCATCAAACCATGATGCTATCTTATCACTTGCACTATCAGCATCTCAGCATTAATCAAATTTCACTGCAAACAATGCTGAAAGGCATTGCATTTCAAATATTTACAGTCACTACCAATGCCATTAACCCTGAGCCTTACAGTCCACTTTGGGGTTCACTTGCAATGCAGTTCCAGGAAAACTCCAATGAAACAGAGTATGCCATCACACTGTAATCATTACCTGCAGAAAGCACTATCTAAGTATATATATGAGGGAAAATCTAAAACTCACAAAATTTGGAATTTCTCCAAGTCACTGAACAAGCCTACACAAATTCTAGGGGTTTATTCAGTATTTACAAAGGGATTGGAACTAAAGAGAAATCTGTTGGGTGAAAGAAATTTTCTGATAGAATAAGGTTCTGCAAACACATTGCAATACAATCTCAAGGCTGGGTAAGATTTTGTGGACAAAGATAAATGTAATACTGTAGAAAAGAATTTGTATCAAGTTCTATAAGTGATCTGATTCACTTCTACATACAAGAAGTGCTATAAAAATGTGCTTTGAGGAGTAAGTTTAGTAGAGCTATTGCTTGCATGCAGCAATAGGGTTTATTGGTAATACTAGAAGTATGAATAAGAAGTAGTGTTTTGACTACAACAACATTCTTATTATGAAGTGTACACATCAAACTACCAGCTGAGTATGCTTTAGTATTGGGCATTACAAGGTTCTGTCACCACAGGTATCAAAAATAAATCCTCTCATCAGCTTTATTGGCTTGTTGAAAATATCAAGAGGTTGCTAAAATCTTGTCACGCCAATTAAAGTACATAGTTCTGGTCTACTGACCCAAGGTGTGGCTGATATGTGCAAATGTTTGTGTATGTTGTGAGTGAAAATCACATATTTTGCATAGTAAATGGAATATTTAAAGCCAACCACAATGAAATAAACACCCTTATCACGAACTCCAAACAGCACACTGACTGAAACTCACTTAAGTGATGAACTAATGATGAATTTCTCTAATGTCCATGAGATCAGTTTTGAGTCAGCCACCAAACAAATCATAAGTTCAATCGCCAGCTACTGCTTTGAACAACTGTGGCAAAAACAAGTGTTACTTCTTTCGGTTTTAAGCACCGTCCGAAATATTTGCTAAATATGCACAATGCCCACTTATACTATTATCTATTTATCCGAATCTGTGCTAACACGATAGAAAGAATTTAATGTCATACTCTTCAGGTATGAACACATGGCTAACTTTATTAGTTAAGCTCAAATATGAAATACTAAAAGACGCTGCAACTTCTCCTTATAACTTGGAGAATGAAGAAATACTTTCTCGCCGACTTTACAAACTGCACCATCAACGAGCACTATGCAGAAAAAAGTAAGCGAGCACTCGAGAACCATGACAAAGTGGTGCACAACAAAACAAGTCAAAAGTTGGCGCGCTTGATGCGGCAAATTTAGCAACGACAACATTTACTTACCTCCACCACTTATTTGACGCTTCTTTAACTCTGAAGATTGTGCTCGTGTCTCGTCGTACATCATTTTCTATAAGTCGATAACTTGTCCCTTGTTAAGAATCGATCACTAAAAATCTCTACGGTACGATATAGGTAATGACACAGATGGCTGGTTCGTACAGAACGCCCTTGTGGTCAGATTAATATAGTCTAAAATGTACGCAATACAATAACTTTGTTTTGATCCAAAGAATTAGATCGAGTCAGATTCAACAATACGATTACCACCTGCTCACTTTGCTTCTAATTAAGTAGACTTGCAGGTTTCTTCAAGCTCACGATCTGGTTTAAACCGCGTACATTGAGAATAGTCATCTAGAGCTCATCGACCAGGCCGATATGAGATAAGATCATTCCATAAAAAGACAAACGAAGCGAATCGGTTTAACGTATTGTATGAATTTGATATCCTTCATTTGATGTCTCATCCTTTGCACCACAGTACAAAGAGGAAAGGGAGGGGCGGTTTTGGAAAAATATTGCATTCGTTTACAGCTAACTCAACCGTGCATCTGTATAACCAGCATTGAGTACAAGATTGACTGCGCTCAATATTAATGTGCTCAAGATACGGTGGAGAGCCAAGTTAGCTTGTTGGAAAAGTACAGGGGCTAAGCCATATGGGGTGTGGTGGGGTGCCCCACTACCCTTAATTTTACTTATCACTCGCAACTTTATCAGGTATATAGAGAATATTTGAAAACCAGATGCCATCATCAACAAAGAAGTATTTAGCAACACTGTCCAGAAAAGTGAGCATAAAACTGTAGATAGAAATAAAAACTATCCATGTTCGAGCTATATAGAGTCCCTACCTGTAAACAGTAAAGACACGAGCACCGACTGCCTTGAAGAGATGAAAAAGCTTAGATTAGACTACCCAAAATTACCATAATAGGGTACATAAATATTAACTCGGTAAGAAACAAATTTGAACAGTTCTCTCATATGATGGAAGAAATATTTGATGTAATAGTCATTGCAGAGACTAAGCTGGACTTGTCCTTTCCGAGCAGTCATTTCACAATAATTGGCTTTAGACTTCCAATTAGACTGGAAATTAAAAACAACAGTGTAGGAATCTTAGTATATATATATATATATATATATATATATATATATATATATATATATATATATATATATATATATATATATATATAAAAGATAATATATTGTTTGAGAAGATAAAATGTCTAGAAATACTCAAGGATATCCAGGTTATACCTATCGAGATAAATATAAGAAAACAGCAATGGCTTTTATTGCCAATATACAGGAATCCTAAACATGACCCTAGATACTTTGTTCACAACTTGGGCAGAATTATAGATAAATAAAGTCCATCATGTGATAATGCCTTAATTATAGGTGACTTTAATATGGAGATAGATGACAAAGCAATGAGTACAATTATTAGTACTTACCAACTATTTAGTCTCTCTAAGGGGGAGACATGCTTCAAGACCTTACGCGGACGATCCATTGACCTCATGCTAACAAACAGGAAACACTCGTTCATGAAAAGCCAATTGTTCGAAACAGGGATCAGTGATCATCACCATATGATTTACACCATACTAAAATCGAGCTATATAAAATTGCCCCCTAAGATTATATAAGAGATCGAGAATATAGAAATTTCCAAAAGGAAGAATTACAAAGCGACCTATATACAAAGCTTAGTGAACGCACTCATGCTGACTATCAAGCTTTGCATTCGGTCATAGACAATGTGGTACAGGAACATGTACCATTGAAACAAAGGGTTGTTACAGGGATTAATAAGCCCCATGTGAAAGCTGATGTGAGAAGAGCAATTATGCAAAGAACAAGACTAAAGAAAAGGGCGAATAAAACTGGAAAAAAGAAGATCTTAAGAGATATAAACAACAAAGAGATCTGATTGCCTGGATGAACAGAAAAGCAAAGCGAGACTTTTACGATTCAGTAGATATAAACACTATAGATAATGACAGGAAATTTTGGAAAGCAGTCAAACTTATGTTTTCCAACGAAGATCCAATGGGAGAAAAAATCGTCCTCATTGAAGATGACATTATTATATCAGATGACATTATTATATCAGATGAAAAAGTAATCGCTGAATCCTTAAATTCCCATTTTGTGACTTTAACAGACTCCTATGTCTAGATCTTACATTTAAAAACGATGGGATACATAAGAATCCAAAAAAGAAGATTGATGCAGCTGTGACAAAATATAAAAAATACTCAAGCATTATTGCCATAAAAAGAAAGGTAAAAACAGTCCATTTGAATTTAGATTTGTTACCTTGTTACATGTCATGGCTAAATTAGAAGTATTAGAGACTAACAAACCAAGTAGTGATGATTTGCCAACGAAAACTATACAGGAAGCGAAAGAGGTGATTTGCCCATACTTAACAGATAGCATAAATGCAACTATGGATAACTGTATCTTTCCGGACAAACTAGAAGAGGCAGATGTACGGGCAATACATAACAAGGGGGACCCATGTCAAATAATGAACTATAAACCTATAAGTATCCTATCAGTCATATCAGAGTATTTGAACGAATCCTCAGTGAACAAATTAACCAGTTTATGACTGGTATGCTATCTCCATTACTTTCTGGATTCCGACAGAGATATATTACTCAACATGCTCTATGTCGAGTATTAGAGAGTTGGCAAAAATATCTAGATATGACGGGTATTGTTGGAACAATCCTAATGGATTTGTCGAAGGCTTACGACTGCATACCCCACGATCTATTGATAGCGAAATTAGAAGCATATGGATTCAATAGAAAAGCTCTAAGACTAATTTATAGCTAACTGTCTAATCGAATCAAACGATTGAAAATAGGATCCACCTATAGCTCACCAAAATGCACCTCTATTGGTGTACCACTGGACTCTGTCCTTGGACCTTTACTTTTCAACGTTTTCATAAACGACCTATTTTATAGGGATCTGTAGGGTCGAAAGTATGTAACTTTGCAGACGACACAAATATTTACTCGAGTGATTCAAATATAGACTCAGCAATTACTGAATTAGAGAGAGTTTTACAAGAATTATTAGAATGGTATACGGCTAATGGAGTGAACGCCAATCCATCAAAATCCCATTTAACTTCAATGGACAACTGATTCCACCAAGCGAGCATGTCAAGTTCCTGGGAGTGACCATTGACAACGCCCTCAAGTTTGACACCTATTTGCATAGAATATGTAAGAATGCCAACCAAAAATTACATGCATTTGGTAGATTAAGACCATATTTTAGGAAGTGATAAGTCAAAGTTACTTTGAACGCAGTGGTATTATCGAACTTTTCTTATTGCCCGCTGATCTGGCTAGTTTGCAGCAAAATTGCCATTAACTATATAGAGAATATGAATTAAAATTTGAGGACCTTCTTGAAAGGGGTAATACAAAGACAATACATACTAAGAACCTAAAAAAAATGGATGATAGAAGTTCATAAATCGTTCAATCATCTAAACCCAGAGTATATGTAAGAATGTCTCACAAAATAGGATGTTTAATATGATCTACGCACATAGGCATTATGGAAACTCCCTTCAGTAATCCAATGTCACTGCTACTCCCATCAGCTAATAAAAAATGGAAAATCACCAACCCAGAAGAAGCGGAAATCAATTCCTCTACCCGAAATCGACCAATCTATCATCAATGATCGATTCACCCTCAGAGAACTAGAGACTGGGATACAACAAATAAAATGTGGAAAAGCAGCTGGACTTGAAGACAAATATGCTAAACAAATTCTACATATGGGAGAAGCTGCAAAAACATGGATCCTCAATCTCTTCAACCACTGCATAGAGACACATAGCATACCAAAAACATGGAGAAAGAGTAGAATCATAGCAGTCCCTAAACCAGGCAAAGACCTAGAGGAACCCAAGAACTATCAGCGAATTTCGCTTCTATGCCACTGTTTCAAACTTTGAACGGCTCATTCTCAATCGTATGACAGACATCCTTAAAGAGAAGCTTATCCCTGAGCAAGAAGGCTTCAGACCTGGGAAGTCGTGCACGGGATAGCTTCTAAATCTCACTCAACACATCGAAGATAGCTTCAACAAAGGCCTAAAGACTAGTACTGTCTTTGTCGATCTTACTGCCGCTTTTGACACTGTTAACCACAGAATACTACTACAAAAACTCCACCATATCACCGATGGCGACACATCTCTCACCAAGATGATCCAAACAATTCTGTCAAACTGCCACTTCTATGTTGACCTAAATGGACAGAAAAGCCGATGGAGGAACCAAGAGAATGATGTACCTCAAGGAAGTGTCTTCACACCAGTACTTTTCAAGATATACACGGATGATCAACCAGTTACAGCTGATACCCAGTGGCGAAGCTAGAGGACATGCTTGTCATGCACTGCATGACTAATGCTGTTCTGGAATATCAATTTTATTTGAAACTTCCGTCA
>OLMO02000301.1:9923256-9935723 GCA_900291935.2 Cassiopea xamachana | reverse complement strand
AGGATTGCATTGCGCATGTGCGATCATATTTGCGCATGCGCACTGAATTTTGCATGACCAACTCGTCAGAGCTAGCTTCGCCACTGCTGATACCACCAGTTTCCTCTATGCTGATGACCTTGCTATAACAGTCCAAGCTCAGACATTTGGACAACTAGAAAATAACTTACAAGAGTACTGCAAAATATGACAAACTACTACTCAACAAACTACCTAAGAGTTAACCAAGCAAAAACACAAACATGTGTCTTCTATTTATCTAGCAAAGAAGCTAAAAGGGAGCTGGAAGTCATTTGGGACAATGACAAACTCGTACATACATTCAACCCTGTCTACCTTGGAGTTACTCTAGACCGCACCCTGAACTTCAAAGCGCATGTCTTAAAGACTAAGGCCAAAATAAGCACTAGAAACTCCATTATCAATAAGCTGGTTAACTCTAAGTGGGATGCTAGCCCATCAACTGTGAGAACTAGCGGCCTAGCCTTATGCTACTCTGTAGCTGAGTATGCTTGTCCAGTCTGGCAACACTCTGTACATGCACAGAAGTTAGATCCAGTACTAAATCAGACCTGCAGAATCATAACTGGATGCATGAATCCTATCAACATTGAATCACTCTACATACGTGCTGGAATTGCTCCACCCAAAATCAGAAGACTCATTGCTACTCAAAATGGGCGATACATACAACTAGAAGACGGCAAACACATGCTCTATGGATATCTCGAATGCAAAAGAAGACTCAAACGAAGGAACTTCTATAATTTTCATCCTTTGGAAACATGTGCAGAGACTGCTAGAGTAAAGGTATGGACTGATCATATTAAATTGCTGCACAACGCAAAAGAAATCAAAATGGGCATTCAGCAATCCGAAGCCCTGCCAGCAGGACACAAACTACAATGGACACACTGGAAAACCCTACACAGACTTCGCACTGGATATGGACGAGCTGGTGCCCTGATGCACAACTGGGGACACAGTGACAACCCCAAATGCACGTGTGGTGAGCTGCAAACAATGCAGCATCTTCTTGAATGTGCACAATTAGATGAGAAATGTATAGTGGAAAATATTCGTGCAACAAACAATGCAGCCTTAGATACAGCCATGTGCTGGGCCAAGACCATTTAACATGACAGGGGAGACACGATATATATATATATATATATATATATATATATATATATATATATATATATATATATATATATATATATATATATATATATATATATATATATATATATATATGGACTGAACTCCCTATCCTTAAGAGGGAGTCTGTTATGAGATTCCATTGATGATGAAACAAAATTTTCACCTTCTCTTGTGATATTTGAAAAGGAAATACGTAGCCGGGATGACATAAACTGTAAATGTTTTATTTTTGTAATTAAATTAGTTTCGTTTTTATAATTAGATAGTTGGTATTAATTAGTTAGAAACCATTTATGTAACCAACTTTAAATAAGTTTTATGATATGCTATTATAGCTTGTCGGCACATTTGCTGAATACCAATAGTAGGCGCTTATGCAGAAAGGTACCTCTCACTAAAGAGGGCTTTGAAGGGTTAGGGTTTTGAAAGGCTTTGAATGGTTAGGGTGTGAAAAGTGTTTGGATGTGAAGCTCTGAAAGGATTAGGGTGCTGGATTTCCAAAGGGTTAGGGTTAGGGCTAGAACCAGCGTTGGTTTCTTTGTCCACCATATTGAAATTGCCCATATACTGTGTATTAGAATATGCTTAATTTCGTAAGTGATTTTTACCCCAATCCGTTACTCCTTGGGGTAAAGCAAAGTATCATATGACTGTACACACGAAGAGCTATCGAGTGATATATAATGTAATGGGGGTAGCCCCACTATTTCACAGAGAGGTATTCACCTCAATGGTGCTCGCCAACGTTGTATTGTTTATAAAACTCAAGGAAAGGTCTATTTATCAGCACACTGGGCTCGAACGAAGTCTGTTTGTCGGCAAATTGGGATTTTGCATCCCACCAACCATTTTCTTTAGCTTTGCTCCTGGAAAAGAAGCACAGTGGAACCCCGTTAATACGGCCACTAACTGGCCACCAGAAATATTCCGTAATAATGAGGGAGGACCAAATGCTGAAGTTACATTTGAAAATTATTGATGTATATCAATATCATGGCAAAAATGATCAAGTTTATTAAGTTATGTTGAATTTTACATCGTTAAGAGTGGTCTTACTCCATATGTATGTGGCAGGAAATCGTAGGGAATTGTTCAATGTGTGCTAAGGATATTTTACCCAAAAAAAGGAAAATAAGAAGGAAATATGGGTGTTCGAAAGTGGAAGCACTGGTTGGAATAGTAGGGGGTTGGAAATTTCCTAAAAAGCTAAATAGAAGAATACTTTCTCATTCCGTGTAGCCTTGAACAGCACCACAATAGGTATGACATGCATGCACACCAGTGGTGGCTCCAGGGGGGCTAGGGGGCTATAGGCCCCAGTCTGAAGGTGAAAAACTGTTTGTGCGGAGATTTTTGACATTGAAAGTACCCTGAAAACTGTATTTTAGCCCCCTCGTCGGAAGTGTGAGCCCCACTTCAGAAAAGTTCCGGCGGGAGAACTTGCAATTCCATTGCAAAGCAGCAGGACACTGAAATATGATTCAGGCTGGTGTAGTGGAAGAAATCTAACCAAAATACAGAAGAAAACGAAAAGTAAATGAAAAAAACGAACTTAGGCATGACAGATGGTGTGGAGAGGTCTGGTAAGGAGCTTAGTTGCATGCCAATGTTAGAGTTGAGGAAAGAGAGTGCTGAATAGACAAGATAAATTTAGGATGCGTTTTGATGAGATTTTGTGTTTTTGAGACTATTTAGAGAACTGGATCATAGTGGAATCGCTATATATATCTGCATATTGTATATTGGTTACTTTCTTAAGTTAACTGTCCGTGGCTTCGCCACAATGGGAGTTTCAATATTCAAGTTCTGAGTCAAAAGTCCTAATGAAGCAATGAAAGCGTGTAATTTCCTTATGAAATGTCTTTCTTTAAGTCAGCACATTCACTAATGGTTACACTGGCTTTCATGTCTGCAAGAAGGGAGACAAACTTTTGTCGTCAAGGATGTTGTCTGTTGACTGGCTAGATAACTTTAATGCAAATCTCGTATGTATCAGTGCCACCAAAGTTCAAAATTTCATAGAAGACCTTTTCTCACTTTTTGTGGGCGTCAAACTACTGAAGCTACGTTCTACTGGCGCATTTGAGCAAGGAAAGGAAGCCATGACAGACGCAAAAATGATAAGATTGCTATATTTCCTATCTCCATTTGGTTTGTGCAACTCTCTCATCTTGGAAGAATACAAATTCTTTATAAGAAACAGTAAGATTGAGGTTCAGGCTGACTATTCTCAATTTTTCCAAAATTTTAAGGCTTGAAATTAGGTGATATAATAGATAAAATTGGATGTATTTATCGATTGAGAGCCCATTAGCCAAGTGTTGCATTTGTGGTGGTCTCTCTTGCGTATCGAGGATTTTACTGAGGAAAGTTTTTTAAATAAGCATAAATATATAATTATAGCACGGTTTCTAATTTCTTTAGGAAAACTACTTCGTGAAGCCAGAGGAGAAATTTCACGGCTATCAACTCTCCCCAGACTAGCAAGGAAAAGACATTTCATGTCTTTATGCTAGCAAAAGACTTATGCATCTCGCTCAAAAGTACATTATAGCCTCAGGCTTGCTCTTACTTTCTTCTTAATTTTCCGCCAGATTTTAGGTTCGTGTTCTTATGAAATGGCTCTTATAAAGAAAAGAGTGTAATCATTCCAAGCAGTTGCAGCATCTTTGCTTCATCTTCATCTTTGCCACGATGGGGTTATTTTAGGATGGGCAAACAAACAAAGAAATGATGTTACTCTTGTCAGTTTGGCAATATATTTGTGCAAAATGGATGGATGATTGTTGATGTGGCATCCACTTTATTGAGAAAGCGTAACAGAGTCCACTTTCATCATCTTCTTACACCATCATCTCATGTTTCCTTTCAAACCACTTGCAATACATCATCCATAAATCACGGAATGAACTAGAATGTGAAATCATAGACTTACAAAGCTGTTTCTTGACTTCCTTGTAAATTCCTTATTCATTCGAAAATATCCTTCTCATTTCCTTACAATTTTCATTTCCTTCTTTTTTCCTTTTAATTGACTAAATTTCCTTACGGTAAGGAAATTCTCTTACAAGTAGAAACCTTGATTCCAACTCTCCTGTCTATTTGAACACAAAAGTACCACTTTAGGTTAACCTTTGCTCTACCGTGACAATATTTTTTACGCTTTTATTTTGCTTTAAGATGAAGTAAGACCAGGGATGTGCCGACTGGGGGGTGGGGGTGTCACGCCTCCAACATTTTCAAATGTGCAAGAAAGTTAGTCAAAAGGTAGCCATGCTGCAAGAGAGTTGGCAACAGTATTTTCTGTGACCTTTATTTTTCCTTTTTGTTAGTAACAATAGTTTATAAATTGGTCAAAACGCCCCCCCTCCAACAGAAGGTGTCTCGGCACATCATTGAGTAAGACATCAAAAAACACCTAAATATGCTCCGTTGTTCTTCTGGCGAGGTTAAATGTTTGACACTGAAGAGCAATTTAAGAATAGTCATAAGCTCAAAATCGAAAAAATCCTATAGAAATAAATGTGATGGCCTAGTGGTAGAGTGATGGCCTAGTGGTAGAGCATCTGCCTTACAACCGGTAGGTCGTGGGTTCGAGCCCCGGCCGAGCTCGACATATGAGAATAGAGTGGGAAAGTTAAACTCGCGGAGCTACCAGTGGACCAGTCCCCCGCTGTAGCTTTCACTGCATTCGCAGGCGCAGGGCCTAGGGCTATAGAAACGGAGATAGGTGCCGCCCTATGCGCCATTGGGGGCGGGAAAAGACTTTGAATTTTTTGAAAGAATGTAAATTCAATTATGGTTACATCGTTTAGTCAAGGCACAAAATAAACACTTTTTCATAAGAAGTTTTATAAGAATATTGTGGTTTAGAATCGTTGAAGTTTAATACTAATTTAAGAAGAATGCAAGTCTCAAGTCTCATCAAGGCTGAAAACTTTTGTGCATTTGAGTTACAGTACTGCTTATAGATTAACTTGTTCACTGTCAATACAATATTTGTTATTCTGCTCGAATGTATTCTTCTTTATGATAAAAGTAAGATTGAATACAAGTAATTGAATATAATACATTCGATTAAGAATGTCGAGTGAGGCTCAGCGGAAAATAAGGTATTCTTGTAAGAAGGGTGTGTATGTGGCCAGGGCTCGAATAATCACATACATCAACTAATTTCAAAGATCTCTCGGCCATGGTTGGTGCTAGTCACCACAGACTCCTATTTCATTTTCACAATTTACATTTAGTTTGCTAGAAAACTGTATTTCAAGCAAAATTTTTATTAGACCAACTCTACACAGAAGCATACACAGTGGTGGCGCCAGGGAAGGGCTAGGGGGCTAGCCCCCTTCAGAACACGCTAGCCCCTCTCGGAAGGTGAAATATACTTTTTCAGAGATTTTTGGCATTTATAGTACCCTGAAGGCCTTATTTTAGCCCCCTCGTCTGAAGAGTCAGCCTCCCATCGAGAATTTCCTGGCATCACCCCTGTACATAAATAGTTAAAAATGTTCTACAAAAGCAGAATAGACACCCTGTCTTGTTTTATGCTATCATCAAGGATATTTGAAAAAGAACTTAGCCTGAATGATAAAAATTCTACCCTGTAAAATGGTCTTTTTGTACTTGGAAGCCTGCAAAGACTTTTTTCTGAGACGATATTTTACACACTTATTCTCATGAAATTAATCTGCAATTGATAGATTCATGCTACCTAATGACATGTATATAAGTTTCTTACATGGATGGCAACACTCTTACTATACCATAATGATGATTGAAAACAGTAGCGGTGCCAGTGAAAAACTTCTGGGGGGTGGGGGGGGCTAATGCTGCCAAAGAGCCGACATTGAGAGGTGTCAAAGAATTTTAACGGAAAATACCTATCGTATTGTTGAAAAAACTAATGAAAAGGTGATAGACATTATGAAAGTGCTGACAGTACATAGAAATTTACGTACCGATGGGGGCTCAGTAAAATCATGGGGGATGTAGATCCCAAGGCCCCTTGGTAGCACCATCCTTGGTTGAAAAGAGAAGCTGTAGTCACTGAGAAACTTACACGACGCTCTTGAATCAACACGGCCTTTAACAGCTACACCCATTTTACTGCGCACTTTTACACGAATACGTGGTTGATAACGTTGGACCGTTCAAGAAATAAAATAGAGAGCTTGAAATATAAAATGAGAACTGTATTTTAAATTATAAAATCAATTAGAAATTTCATTTGAATATGGCCATAGAACTGAAATGGCATTTTGAAATGAAACTGAAACTGAAACTGCATTTCCAAGAAATTCCAAATTGAAATCGAATATCGTGGAAATGAGACGTAAACTTGAGTGTAATTTTGAAGTGAAAAAGTAATCACATTTTTATTGAAATGTCAGTTATTTTCTAAACTATAAAAATTGAAGAAGAAAAACTTTTGATACTACTGGGTACCACAGAACTGACTAATCCAAAAATGTGGAAAGACGTTTTTTCAGTAAACTAAATTATCAAAAACTTCTGCACACATATATTTCCTATTTGCTGAAATAAGTTCTTCTTGAGATTTTGCTGCAAGAACCTTCAACAGTTCAGATGGACCATAGAGACTTAATCTTCTGGATAGAAAATATCAGATGAAATCATTGGTATGCGAGTGAGAAACTTAAATAGGATTCTTCAATAGTTTGATGTATTTCCTAGAACTAATTCCAGAACAATGAGATTGTATTTAGCAACACTACAAAATGGTCGACCGCCCCAAAGATTAACTTTCTACTTGATTACGTTAGAAAGGCAAAACTAACACCATACACCAAGCTGTATAAACTGACTCAAAATATGCAGCCATTTTATGGGTGTGGCTCCTAGCTTCCATGTAAACTAGAGAAAATTGGCACACAGATCATGTACTTGGAATACGCCTCATATTTACATACAAATACAAAATTACGCTTCGAATAACTTTCTTTCTCTGAACAATGCTCAGATTTTGAACATGCAAGCCGTAAAACCATAAGCGTAGGAGGCGGGGGGCAGGGGGGTTGCAGCCCACTCTAAGAAAAGCAGAAATCCGTTTCACTCGGACAAATTTTCTGAAAGAACAATAGGACATTCGGGCAACTTTTCTGCCTGCCCTCTAGTTCTATTTGATATTTTCGGGCAGATAATTTGCAGCCCCCTAAATTTGACGTCCTCCTACGCCCATGCGTAAAGCCCTTAAGATATGAAAACTGAGCTACTTTTTCAACATCCCCAACTCATGCTTTTTTACGATGGCTCAGCAATGCCTAGATAAGTACACTTTCTGATACCCAGGGAACAAAATATGTACTGGTTGCTACATTAGAAGGTACACAAGAAAGTTGAGGCATTTTCTAAGATTTACAAAATGTACTGCTTTGAGAAAAAACTTATCTAAGTCGGACTCGCATAAGTTAGATACTTTTCAAGTCGGGCAAATATACACGGTCCCTGTCCGCTTGGTACAACTGCTGTAGCTTTTCCAGCGGTCGCGGCGACGGGGGGGGGGGGCCGGGGGGGCCTTGGCCCCCCCACTTTTTGCTAAGATGAAATTTGCGCATTTGTATTTTACTGTTCTTCGTTAGTATGTATTTATAAATTTTTGTTCATAATTTGAGGTATAAAGGGCTGTTTTTTGGGGGTATCAAAAGCTCTTTGGGACGCACAATTTTTGCTAAGATGAAATTTGCGCATTTGTATTTTACTGTTCTTCGTTAGTATGTATTTATAAATTTTTGTTCATAATTTGAGGTATAAAGGGCTGTTTTTTGGGGGTATCAAAAGCTCTTTGGGACGCACAATTTTATCTGTCATCCAAGCATAGTGGGGCAGATTTAAAATTTTATCTAATTTCTGGCCCCCCCACTCAAATACTCGCGCCGCGACCCCTGTTTTCTAATCGTAAGTTGGATTTTATAAGTCGAATATTTGCATAAGTTGGTTTTTTATGACGTCCGCACCTTACACAGCATATTATATATGTTCGTCCTAATGAATAATTTATAAATAGCGTTTTCTATATGACTAGCCATTTTATATAAAGTAGTTGAATTTTCAATAAGCATTATATCACAGTTACTATTTGCGGATTCCCCTTTAGTCTCCAAGAATTACAGGGAATAACCACTGCTTCTAAAAATTCACGTGATGTTTCATACAGGTTTCGATCTGTCATGGGTGATCCCCATTGCATGATTATGACTATAGAATTGGTTGTAATAGACTGTTACAAAAGTTCTGACAATGGCCATATTGACAAAAAATGATTGAAAGTCCACCATTATACAATGGGTATAGCAATGAAAATAGAAAAAAGCATTAGATATGAATATATCCAGCCCAAAATGTGTTTGATAGAGGGACTCAGCCCCCTAAAACTTCTATAATTTCGACAAGGGTGGCTGAGTCCTCCCGAGCCCCCTTCCAGGACACACCTGTTATGAAGCCTGTTTTGTAGATTGAAGTATCCCGGGTCGAATCAGGGTAAAATTTTATAGTGTAAACAGGGCTTATGTCTCCATGAATTATTGAGAGGAATATGAATAGATCTACTGAGGGGTTTGCCGAAGAAAAGGGTGTGGGTATCATCCCACCCACTTCTTGCCGAAGCCGATGGCATTCAATTGCTCTTAGATCCCGAAAAGCTCCCCCCGCTTATTTTTTTGAAAATGTTCCCAACCCCCCGCTCTTATTAGAGCCCCTCGCTTATAAAATAGTCAGATCTTTTTAGGCAAAACCTGCAAAAAGTTGGTACTTTTGTGGAGTTACCCAAATAATGAATAAGATATGTGGCAAGATTCTGAAAAGTGTTTTCTTGCAATGACGTTAAATCGGGGTATTTTGTATTTGTGCTGGTTGTTGTACAGTTAGCCCAAGCTTGAAATCCCTCCTGCATATTAGGATCCCCGCTTATTCGGGACTTACGGCTGGCTTTTCAGTATTTTATTTGCTTGTTGGTGAAAATTGGCGTAGTGATCATTGCTTGTTTTGTAATTTTTGAAGATGTTTTAGTCAGTCGGTAAATTCCTTCTGTTAGACCCCCAGCCAAAAGCCCTTCGCCACACCACTGCGTCTGTTTTGATTGCATTTTTGTACATTGAACAAATGAGCCTTTACCTTTGTTTGTTCCCGTCCCAACGTGTAGATAGGCTTACTCTAATATATATAGGTCAGTGTTTCCCACCTTGTCCCAAGCATGGAGCATTTTACATAACCACATGTCACATCACAACGCATGAAAAGACACAAGGAGACATGTTTTGCATTAAATGAGCTCTTTTTCATAATAATAATGCTTTTCGCTGAGCCTTGTTTCCTTAAACTCTTTCGATTTTGAGACCAAGATTCATAAATTTTCCTAATTTCCAAAGGTATAGTGTCGTCTGAAAATCAGAGGAATATGCTCAAATATTTGTTGATGTCTTATGGAGCTACAGCCTTACCATACTATTGAACTTTTCTTAAACGAGCAATTTTGAACTTTGATGTTCATACACACTTTATTTTTATAAAAAAGAGAGTATTTGTGGTTTTTGTACCCATTAGCTGACGTTATATTAGGCATTTTTCACGGCACAACGCAGGACTTCTCACTGTATAGCAGCGGGCCACAGCACAATGGCTATTTTAAGAGGCTGAATGGAATTGGGATCAAATCGTAAGCAGGAAAACCCTGCACAGCAAATGGGCACTAACCAAGGTAATTCACATATGCTTCTAGGAATACAAATCTATTGTAAGGAGAAATCATGCTTTTAAATACCAATGATTAGGGGTAATCCCCATGTCATGTGAACAGCAAGCTAATATAAATACAGCCACAACGAATCGTGAGCCAGACTAAATCATCAGCGGTTGCTTGGCCACAGCGAAAGAGGTATCGCATTATTCCTACTCTGAGAGATTACTGAACAAGGTGACGTACCAATTTATACTGCTTTGATAATTTTGCCCTTGTTGTAGAAAGAATGTTTAAGAGGCATGTGAGAGATGTGTGTGCCATTACATTGTCAGGGATGTTAGCATCTTTGACAGATCTTTGACACAACAATTGTTGCCTCAATGATATTTTGGTAACATAAGGTTTATAAATACATCTATGCGACCTTTGACTGTAAATTAATGGAACTTGCATCTTATTTTGTGATTATTTGCAGTTATAGGACTTTTTGAAATTTGAAAGTTCCATAAATTTTTCCGCTAGTAGTATAAGTTTTAAATATTTCCCCTTCTACATATAGAAGAACTAGGGCAACAGTGCTCTTGGCCTGCTTAACGGGGGGAGATACTATTAGAAATACTGTAGATCCAATTAATGCCAATGAATACATGACTTTATTATCTGCAATTTCATATTCTTTCAAAACACTCCATTTGCTTATCATTAAATTTAGATGGCTGGAGAGTTTTTTGGTGGACTTGGTCAAGCATTTGTTGGAGGACTGGGGTGCATCGCAACACTAGGGCTAAATGATGACGTCAAAAGGTGGACTGAAGAAGGAGGCAGCAAAATTGAGAGAAGTGCTGAGAAAGCCTGGGGCAGAGATGGGGAAGTTACTCAATTCTTTGAAAGCATGCCAGGTATGGAAACAAAAAAATTACATGAAAACCGATTAAAAAATTGTATAACTTGAAAATTTGGCTAAATAGCAGCCGTCATTTACTTGAATGAAACATGTTTCGTGTTGTAGTCACAAGAATACAAAAACGTAGCTGAAAGAAATGTTCTTGAAGGACAAAGTCTGCCTTTACCATCGCCTTGGAGGTCTATTTTCTTGATTACTTACATCTCTAGGTTTATAAGTCTGTTTGGGGGGTGGGGTGGGTATGACAGAAATTTCTGACGAAAAGTTAGTACCCTATCAGCTAAGAATCACGAATAATCTTAATGTACCAAAATGGAGAGTCACATATTATGGTGCAGATACAGTAAGGTTCATGGGTCAAAGAGTGCAGGCAAAATTATCAACAGAAATTAAAACTTCCAGCTCTTTGGCAGTATTTACATACATCTGAAGTCAAAGCGGGCATTGCAACTGCAGGGTCTGCAAGACTTTTATTTATGGATTGGAGTATTCATAATTTTAATGTATTCTTTTCTTTTCATTTTTTTAATCTTGTAAAAAGTTGGCCTAAATTAGCTTCTTCTTAGCTACTGGAAGTAGCCAACTGTAGATTAGAGCATTCATTATTATTAATATTATATTATTACTATTATTTTCAATGCCCCTGCAGTTACGTGCCTGGAAAAATAGCTCAGCTTTCCAAGTACGGAAAACAGACTAGTCCTGGAAAAGAGAGACAGAAACCAAATCGAATGAAGCATCGCCAATAATACACTACATTTAATGACTAATCAGTGTTTTTATAAGAAACTTGAATATGCATCTAGTAATAAAAGGTTTTTAATTTGGCATGAAAAGTTTTGGCATCTTTTTCCATCTTTTCCAAACATAGCTAAAAAACTTAAGAGTGGAAGCAATCCAATGTACACTTTTTCATACAAATCTTATCCTTACAAAAGAAATCATTTCAGACAATTGAGTAAAGAATTTTATTGTTTACGAACAGTTATAGGGTATGTTGCATCAGCTGGTCATGGAATCGCTGCTGCTGTCAGTGGCAACGATGAAGATCTTCAGCGAGCAAGGAGAGCATGCGCAGCATCAACTAAGTCAACTTTGGTCACAGCAGGGGCAATCGGCGGTGGATTAGTCGGTGGACCAGCAGGTATGTAGAAGACTAATGATTACACCTTAAATTCCTAGAATTTCAAATGATACAGATTAGAGAAGATGTAGGAAATCCTTGCATCCAGGCCCTAAGCCATAGGGTTGCATGGGGTGGCAACTGCCACCGCTGGACAACTAGGTACCGCCAGCTTTTTGCCACTCCTGGGAAACTTTTCGCAATGTTTTTCTGCTGCTTTATCTTTATAGCTAAGAAGAGATCTCCTGAAACTTTCTTTGAGCACAACTTTGGTCCATGTGACAAACTAGAAAGTTCAATCTTACTTACACACAAATTATCCATTCCATTGTGAAAACATGAATTACGAAAAAAGCTCTCAGATTTTGTATCACGTGATTCCTCGAGGAACATTTTGCCACCCCTGAAACACAGGCCTGGCTACGGGCTTGCTTACACCAGAGCAATCTTTGAAATGACCAACTACTTAACACTATCAGGGGTGGAAATGGGGAAAATATATTGTGTTGGACATTTTTGGAACTTTGACCAAATCAGTCTGATTATTGTTGACAGGGAGCTTGCAGTTTCGTGGGATC
>OLMO02000301.1:9825582-9878487 GCA_900291935.2 Cassiopea xamachana | reverse complement strand
GCGGCACTATACCAACACCGGGTGCGCCTACAAATCCGGGTTCGTCTACAAATGATGCTAGCCCAACAGTGGAGGTGTGACTAATCGAGGATGCAATACATGGGACTATTGAACTACATCATGTTATTGCTGCAATCATGGATACTCTGCAGTTTTATATAAGAAGCAAAAGGTCAGCAAATAAGCAAGTAAAGAGGAAATTTTACGGTAATAATGGTGACAACGGATCTCCCTCAGGGGAGAAACTTAGAAAAAATCTGAGTGTAGCTTTCTTCTATGGAAGGGTGTGGCATAACTATTTTGGGTGTGGTCATTATTTTTCCTTGAGATTCAGGTTCCAGCAAATGCAAGGGGAAGGGATAAAGTGAAATGTTTACAAGACATTTGATGTTCCATCAAAACACAATGAAATTAAGAAAGTTTCCTATAGCGTTGTTTTTCAGATCCACTAGTGGAGGACAATCTGTGAGAGGTTTACTGATATCGTTACTCTGAACACTACTGATTCTTATAGCTAATTCCTATCATCATGGTAGGGGAGGAAAAATAGGGCTGGTGGCAAGGCCCAGGAAAACTTTTGGAATTACGCTATTTTTATCTCAGGAAGGCTCCCTTTGTGATAAAGAGAAGGTACTACATAAAGGGCACTTTTGTTCATTCATTGAAAAGGACAGGGATCTAGACCCCCAGGGCCCCCCTAGTTGCGCTTCTGCTATCATAGTTATAGAAGCTTTTTAGAAGGGTGCCCGCTAAACACGGGCAATCCAACCCCTGACACAACCCCAAATTAGCGCCTGAGTTTTGTGTTAAGACTATTGACTTTATTTCTTAAATATCGGAAAGAACTCATTAACAGCGTTGACTTATTTTTGCATGCCGCTAGCTATAACTTATCACTAGACTTACTAAATGCCTTGAGATCAGCATTGACCCAGGGGCAATACTCATGCGAGACTCGCATCTTTTGAACAGGGGCATGTTTCTCGATTACTGATGAAAAGAGACTGGACCAGTTGCTCACAGGAATACTGATGTCATTAGTTTGACAAAGAACTCTTATCCAATTGATACTAGCAACATCTGCAAGGAGCATTTGCTCACTAACATTTTTCATTCTCAGCGTTTGTATCTTTTTATGGTCCTTTAGCACCCCACCCTTGAACTTACGAACACAAAAGACCATGAAATTGTCGCTTAAAGAAATCTGGGCTTCCCCAGCTTTTACTATGTTCCTTGGGAACGTCGTTGCAACATGATCAAAAATAGAAGAAGAATTTGCAGTGACGCGGGTTGGTTCTGTAATAGCTGCTAGAAGGCAAAAAGCTCATAACTTTGCAAGATGTTTAGCGTTGCTGTCTAAGGCTATACCTTCTTTCACTTCAAAATCGCAGTTTGTATCACCAAGGAGGATAAGTTCCTTTTCTTCCTTGTCTAGGAAAGATAGAATTTGCTCTAGCTTGCTGAAGGATTCCACTGGGTCACTAGATGGTCGCTACCAAGCTACGACAAAATAGAGCTTGGCTTTGGGAGGCAAAATTTCTACACAGATCAATTCCAGGTCGTTATAGGGAACATCCTTTCGTAGCTCGTAACTAATGGAATCCTTCATATAGATAGCAACACCCCTCCATTGGACGTCCTATCCTTACGCTCATGCTCGAAACCATTAACTCTGGTGAGTTCTGTAGAATAGCTATGATATAATTTAGTCTCATTAATAGCGATTATGTGTATGTGATGAACCTTAAGTAGCACTGAATCTCGTCATGATGGCTACGGAGACCATTCACATTTAGAGAAACAATTGTAAGACCTCTTGTATAGCCTAGATGCTGATGTGACGAGTCAGAGTGCCCCTGGAACAATTTATCCCCCTCATCCCTGGCACTGCTATTAAATGGACTTCATTTTACTTAACAGACTGGCTGAGAAATTAGCATTTCCATGAAAATCTAAATGCAATCCTATGCCTTTAAGATGTTCTCTTTTTATGTTGTCATTGCTAAGTGTGTCAATTTACGTTTTCCTTAGTGTGTTCTTGACTTCAGCTTGGATTTTATTTGCCTTCGAATTATCGGCTCTCGTTATTGGCAGTGATAGGGTGACCGTGCTTTCAGGTAATTCAATCTCAATGTATTCTTCAAGATTAATGAGCTGATTTGCAATGGTGCCATAATCAGAGTTAACAGCATCATTCGTACCTACGAGCAAGATTACATGGGATGATAACAGTTTCACATAATCATACATGTCACTAACAGTTGAGAAAGGAAAATTCTTCACCTTTACGTAAGATGGCATTTTGCGTTCTTCCACGCCGTTAAGCACACTATCACCAACAATTAGAATGGTTCCGGGTTTCCAGAGACTGGTTTCTTGGGTCTTTCCTTTTTCCGAAGAAGCTGGGCCATTTGTGTGTTTAATAATAGTGGATTTTCTGAGGTGGTCTGGCAGTGTCTTTCCTTTTGTTGTTGTTTCATCTATTGTCCTTGCAGCTTTTGTCGTGGCACACGTTGGCTGTTTAGTATATTTTCATTCTAGAGCGCTGGGCTTTCTTTTGGCTTGCTGTGTTCTATACCAAGAGGTGGTCCGGTTTTCTTTCAACCCTTTGTTTCTTTTTTGCTTTATCTCCTGCTTTGCCCATTCTTGTGAAACTCTCCAAGTATGTTGACACTCTCCAGGTTTCTCTTTGATTGCCCTTTGTTTACGCTTTTTTTCTACTTGGTAGGATTCAAACATGGTAGGATTCAAGCAACCAGGTATTATGCTTTACATTTGAGAACTTTGTATAACAAAAAATGCCAAATGGCAGACTCTAACAAAACATATCCCAGATGTTTCTCTCTATGCAGAACACGTCTTTTTTATAAGAAACAAATTCTCTAGCTTCAGCCTGGATATTTCTTAACATTTTGCGAAATCCAGCCTTCGTAAATTTAAAGACTTCCAATGTCAATAACAACCCAGATTAGGCAATTGTGATGCAAGAAAAGGATGGTCAGGTTTTGATAGGCGTGTAATGAATGTTCATTCTCTTTTCTTTGCTAGCATGATAGAAAATTTTCTTGCGAAAACAGTTTTTGCAGGTTATTAGTTGAAACTCAGGCTGCCTTTGTTTTGAAGCGTTGCTTAATTTTTGCCTAATTTCAGCCTCACGTTTCTTAAAAATATCTTTCTTTAAAAACTAAAAAACCTTTAGCGAATATGCAGAGGGAAAGTGTTAAAAAGCGTACATTTGGCATCAATAGTCTCCTCTGGATACAGGAGCAGGGATGTGCATCAGAAGAGAGAACTTTTGATGAGTTGGAGAAAACAGTCCCACTTCATATACTATTTTCTAAAGCCAGGTAGATCCATGTCTCAATTCAAACGTCATGCGGCTTTTTTCACGATGCCCATATAAGGAAATGGTATTTTGATTCTGCGCCAACATTGTATCGTTTCAAGCTATCAAGCATGTCTGGTGCCTACAAGTACAAAACCCGCTGACAGAGATGAATTTTACACAAATAGTAATTACTTGCACAAATGGCATACCTGCTCCCGCCAGAATGCTATATTATTTTATGGGTCAGTTCCATAGGAACCTCGTCCACCAACTGCACCTTCATTACTATTTAACTACGAGAGTTAAACATTAATTAAAACACCTGCATTTGTAGATGACATATGGATTTTCAATTCCTATCTGCCCATAAAACTATTTGGTAAAAAGCCGAAGACCACATTTTGGCAAGCTCTGAACATTTCTTAAATATCAGTTGAAACTCTCTAACAAATAACAAAATACCTTCTCAAAGAGCAAAGAGCAGGCGTTTGGTAAATCTTATGTAATATGACAAAGGAGAAAGACTTAAATTTTAATCTTTTGACCATTTTAAATTACATTCATCTTTCCACCACGCTTTCTGTATCGGTATAATTCTAGAGAAGTCATAGAAGTTAATCCTTTGACCAAGTAAAAAGGGTAGCACGTAGTGTGGAAGAATTGGATGCAATATTCTGCAATCTTAGTTGAAGCCTCAAATTGGCAAATATTATTTACAAATAGCCTTCCATGTCGTAAACTAAACAGTTGGTCGTTTTGTCTGTGTGGAAAACTTATTAGTAACTAAAATTTCGGGTAATTATATTTTCGGACCACCATTTTCTGAAAATTAAAACGTCCTAAGCTTTTGTAAGATAATGTATCGTCCTACCCATGCACTTTTTTAGAATTTACTGAACGAATAACACCTAGAATTTTCTTATCCAGTGGAGAAGCTGGGCCAAATAACATGGCCATGCTATCATCCAATCCTCTTATGACACAATTTTAATCTGTTTACCACCAGCGAGAATGATTCTTGCTGAAAAATGCTAAAATATGTTTGCCCCTCTAGCTATGATGACTTAAAAGAGGCTATGGATGTAATGCAGAAATGTGAACCATAAAGTTATACAGTATTGCAAAGAAAAATTTAGCAGTTTTAGAGGCCTTAAGTTCATTGCCTAGGGTGCATATGAATCCAAAAATTGATCCTAACACAACCACCCCTAAAGGTAGCACCAAACTATAAAATAGAAATTCATAGTAACTAACTTAGGTATTTTAACACTTGTGTCTTGCTACACAATTATCGTCCTTTTGTATTTATTTCAAAGGTCATATGTATGCACACAAAAGTAGCATTAATCAATTGTGGAGAAAACAAGATTGTAGCACTCACTAGTTGGGGCTATAAAGTTTCTGCTATGTTTTAGAATATGTAGTGACTAGGATGGCTATAGGTCTCAAAACTATAGTACATTTTCAACCAAAAATTATATCACACATTTTCAATAATTGATTACTCTAAAGTAAGCTGATCACCACTAGTATACTCAAAAGCATTTAGATTTGGGCGCTGGTAGTATGGATAGGGGAAAAGTTCTTGGGTTGTGAGCTGGAAAATCCTTCAATTTTATGACTTGTAACTCATATCTTATTTCAGTCTTCTCTCTTTAAAGATTACTTCTGAATACCTGAATACTTCTTAAGACCATCTGTATATGAAAACGGTAGAGATTACGTGCATCAAAGTGTATTTCTCATTGTGCTTACATATTTGTATGTATGACCCCCTCTACCCCTTGCACGCAAAGGGTAAAGGCCTGACCCTTTTACCCATTCGTGCCTAAGTACTAAATGAATGAATTCCTACCTCTAACTATTACAATTGGTGAAACGTGGATTCTGCAACAAAAATTGCAAATGTTGCAAAATAACAAATTAACTGATAATAGTGATTTGCATATGATAACTTTTCTATCAGGAATAACATATCCATGTCTTAACACAAACAGTTGAACCAGAATTGGTATCCAAACTCGCAGCCCTGCTGCAATGTTAACCTGATCATCGAGCATAGCCAATTACCAATAAATAGGACGTAACTAAAGAAGGGATGCTATTTTATTTTTCAGAACATACGCCAACGGAATATAGATGGTGTGGAAGATAAAGATTGCATAACGAGAACTTCAAGAGCAGCAGAGACCGAATCTCAGCGAACTATATCTTGAGCAAGTGACAGAAGAAATTAAATATCTTGTTATACGACTCGTAGGACAGGGAAATTGAAAATAGTTTGCGACAAGACGGTCTGCTTAAGAATACCAAGATCTAGTCAAGGCACTTGTTTAAAGTTTCTGCTTCAAAATATTCCAGTAAAGTAGAAGAGCTGCTTAGATAATTAACAAATGGGAGATAACAGCACTGCACCAACATCGAGTGCGTCTACAAATAATGCTAGCCCAGAAAAAGAGGGGCGACTAATCAAGGATGCAATACATGGATCAATTGAGTTGGATCCTGTTCTGGCTGCAATCATCGATACACCTCAGTTTCAACGATTAAGAAACATAAAACAGCTTGGTACATCCTATTGGGTATACCCTAGTGCTTCTCACAACAGATTTGAGCACAGTATTGGTACGTCCTACTTATGTGGAAAATTCATCACCATTTTGCAAGAGAAACATCCAAAGTGGGTAACAGATATGGATGTTATTTGCGTTAAAATCGCAGGGTTGTGTCACGACATTGGGCATGGCCCATTTTCTCACGTTTTCGATAATCAATATCGGAAACTTGTAGCACCCCAAAGTAAATGGACACATGAAGAGCAATCATGCAAAATGTTTGACTATATGATTGAGGAAAACAAGACTGTGAGAAAAGCATTTGAAACCGAAGAGATTGGAGAGAAAGAAAGGAACTTGATTAAAGATCTCCTCATCGGGAAAGATCCTTTGAAGTGCAACAATGGTAGCATCTGGGAAACTGATGGTAAAAAGCACTGTTTTCTTTATGAAATTGTTTCCAACGCCCGCAACGGAATCGACTGTGACAAGTTTGACTACTTGATGCGTGACTCCTACCACATTGGCTGGAAATGCAACTTTGACTGCATGCGTTACTTTCAAACAACTGACATCAAATGTATTGACAACAATTATCAACTTTGTGTTAGGGATAAAGAACAATTCGCCTTATATGAATTATTTCACTTAAGGTATGCTCTTCACCACCAAGTGTATCAACACAAAACAACAAAAGCTATAGAAGCCATGATATGTGATGCTCTTAGCCTCGTTGATAAAGAAATGAAGATCTTTGAGAGTATTAATGATCCAGCAGCATTTACTTATCTCACTGATGGAATTATCGATGAAATTACGAGAGCAAAGCCCGAAGAATTCACAACACCTTCATACCGCAAAAAAGTGGAAAAGGCAAAGCAAGTTATCAATCGCATTCATACTAGAAATCTATACCGGTTATGTGGAGAAGTAACCATTCCTGAATGCAGTGAAGAGCCAAAACAAGGAACAGAGGACGTAACTGAAGTGGAACACCTAAAGAAGTTCATTCTGGACAAGAAGAAAAGCAAGATTGTGACAGAGCAAGATTTTCATGTGGAAGAGATACGCATTTCATATGGCAAAGGTAATCAAGATCCTGTAGATTCAGTTACATTCTTTGATAAAAGCGAAAAGATAACCAAAATGGGACAGGAGGATATTTCCAATATACTGCCAAAACATTTTCAAGATCGCAAGATCAGAGTCTACTGCAAATCTGACAATGAAAATACGAGAGACTTTATCAAGAAAACTTTTAAAGACTGGTCAGAAAAACGTAAACACAAGAAGACATAGAATAGGTCGGTACCCTATTAGAAGGACAGCTCTCAAAATGGACAGAGGACGCTATTTCTTTTCCCAAGTATGTAAAACACCTTTATGAAGAGGACACTGGTTAAATAATTGTTTCCTAAAAGCAAATAATTTGAAGAAATATTTAATAAAAAAGGGTGTATAATAGATTCTGTACATCGAATTTCATGTCTTGTGTCTCTGGTAGCTTCTGTTTTTGAGACTTGCGTTATCGGTTGACAGCAACCAAATCTTCACACATTTCTGCCAGCTTTTTAACATTTGAAGAATCCAATCCACAGCTTTAGTGTCACCTTCTATCATAGATCGCAAGAAATTTACATTTTGCTGCCACTCCCTTCACTTATTTGAACAACAATTGAATTGTTACTTTGATTCAGAAACAGTGTCACTAATACACTACTAATTTTGGAACATGCCAAACTGTTTTTCTCCACCCATCATAGAGCGACGGCTTTTGTACCATCAAGACTGTAGGCTCTTGGATACATGGAAGGGCTTCATCAATCGCTAATTCCCATGTGTTTATAAGCAAGAACGATATAAAAACAGGGGATATCACTGCAGCAAACTTTTTACCATTCATTCTCACATTACCTACAGGATCTTTTCACTTTTGCTCAACCCATGCTTGATAATTGATATCAAATAACTTTTGCCTTTGGTTGCAAATACTCTTTTAACCAAAGCCCGTATACATGTTCTTTTTGTATGGAAACCACTGAACTTTCTTAATGTATCTCGAAAGGGAGGATGAGACTTGCTTAGGATTTCTTTTTTCAAACTTCAATTTCACTCTCATATAACTAAAATATAATTATACCTCTCTCTAAAACTAGACAACGTACAACTGGCTGTCAGGTTAACTGCGTAACAAAACAAAAGGAAGAAAAAAATTTACTGTGATAATAGAATAGAATCTAAAATAAAATAAAAAAAAAGAAAACCAATAGTATTTCTCATAAGTTCAGTAAGTCAGGGTTTGTCCACGGTTTACTTCGGCAGCAGAAAATAAAGTATGTGTCTCTTGTAATAACATTTATTACTAGTATAAATTGGCTAACACAGGTTACTATCAGCTGTAAGAAAGAAGTTCTTTATCTTTGCTATCAAAAAATACACAGAAGATGACGTAATATCAATTTTTGACACGCAGAAAACAGAAGTTTGGAACTTGACAGTTTCATATCCTTTTTATCTATTGAAGTAGTAACAAAGTACTTTTTGCATTTGAGCTCCTCCGTACTCAGAAACGGCAATTTGTATAACCTGGACACCTTAATAAAGCGGACACTTCTTTCAAGTTCCAACGGTGTCCGGTTTATAGAGAGTTCCTTGTACATTTATTCGTATTCATCTTTCCATACTAGCTAAATGCCCAATACAGTAAGATATAGATTCTACTAGGTCCCAAATAAGCGGAGGGGTACTAATAAGCAGGAGGGGGGTTGGAAAATTCATCAAGATGAAAGAAGCGGGAGGGTTTAGTAAGTGGGGGGGTCTGAAGTTTGGGATAGCTGGGCAACAACCAGCACAAACATAAAAGCTCCGATTAATATCACAGCAAGCAAATACTTTCTTTCTATCATTGAAACAAACACAAGTATAACATTTGCAATTTTCTATGCCTTTCATAGCAGAAATGGACATAAAGTCATCTGGTTCTGGCTACGAACGGCATTGCCAGAAGCAAAACTCTCATCTCGTGCAGGGATGGACTTAGAGATGAATATTGAGGGGGTTGCAGGCAGTTGAAGCATTTGAAGCTTTGAAGTTTACTGAATGCTAGTTCTTTCTGGGAGGGATGGCCAACAGCATGTCGTGTGCCAGGGAACAAATGGAATACCCTAATTGAAGTTAAGTACTAATTTTCTTTTAACTGCATGCACAATTGTAAAGACTATAAGTTAAGAGTATTATCCACAGAAGGAAGGATGCATGGAATACGTGAGCGTAGCGAGCTAAAACTTTTTTTGAGCTCACACCCTCTAGAATGTCGGAAAACACCCTTTTAGAATGTAGGACAAGCATTGTGCTCATGACTGATCTCTAATCCGAGAAGGAACACATGTTCTCCTCTGAAATTTTTATTTTTCTTTGAATTTGGTGGTTCAGTACACTACACCCTATCTCAGCTGATGCCTCTTCATCTCTAGAATTTTCGTGAAAAGTACCTCTTTTGTATTCATCTGAGTGTCATTGCCAGGTTTTGGAATTCATGCTTGTAAATAATTAATTTCTTTTCAAAAGCCGGACACATTTGATTTTACATTCATAGAAATTTCCCTGTTTTATTCAACAATAAACAGAAATGCAAAAGAGTTTGTCATATCTTCTTAGTCAGATACAAGATCTATTACGGTACCAGAGACTCTCCTTCAATGAGCACTTTGCATGGTGAATTTACTAGGCACTGCAGCTCGGTACCCTAGTTGCAGAGAAAGTTACACATAATGTTAAAAAGTAGCTTGAGACATGACAACATAGAGCTATAAAATTCTTATTGCAGCTGCTCTTGAAATGGCTTCACACCTAACTCCATTTCCCTGTCTAGCTTGTATCTTCTTAGTGCCATTCCTCTTTCGGTTATGGCTAATTATAGTACTATTCATCGGATTCAGTGCTCTTTTTCCTTCTCCAGCGCACCTTTACAACACTTTGCTAGGTGGCCACGGACCCCCCTGCCAGGCTGCCACTGGCATATAGCGAATCGTACAACAATATTACAGAATTTACCGAATGGCAAGAAAACATTGCAGATTCTACTACATGGTACGAAAATATTGCAGGATTCCCTGAAGGGAGGGAAAGTATTGGGGGTTTTGCACTCCCTAAATCCTCTATGACCATCTATAGTCTCAAGTGAACCTATGCCAGTTAGCAGAAGAAGAGACATAGTCTACCCCAAATCAAAAACGTAGCAGTACTGTAAGGCCAATTATTTGTAGACAGGAAATCTGCTTCAGAGCATAATTTTTCAGGGGTGGGTTGCAATTTCAGGGCTTCCCATGGAATTTTTCAGGGGGAACAGACAATCCAGGGTTTTTCAGGGTCTTCTAGGGTTTCTAGGATTTGTTGGCCACCCTGTCTTCAGTAGGTACAAATGGTGATCCATTTAGAGTAAAAAGACAAGTACGCCTAGCACAGTATTTAATCCACTTATGAATCCGAAAACAATATTCAAAGACCATATCTTCCTTCAAAAAAGTTTTAGTGTCCTTTTGGTGGATTGGATCCCTTCTCTCGAGAAACTCCTAGCTACGCACCTGTCTGAGTATTAAAATGCTATTCTTTGAAAATGGACTATTCTACATAACAAGAAAGAAAGCTAATATCTACTCAAATCGAAGAATTGCTACATGAGGTACAATTGATACGATGCCGTTAAAAAGCTTACAATTTCATCTTCAAGAGTGCCTCTATTGTCCTTAGTAACCTAAAAGAAAACGTCATAAAATTTTAGCTTTAACGAAAATACTAATTCTTATTATGTACAGATTAGAACTTATCATAGCAAAATATATCAGTAAAAAATGTCCAATGCCAGCTCAAAAAAATGTGTTGATAGGGGGCGTACATGCAAATGGGTACTGAAGTTGAACATTGGCAATCTGGGGTCACCCACTATTTGTTGCCTAAAACTAAGCCCTTCATGTAGTCAAGTTCCTAGTTAAAATGCTAGGTATTGTCATTTGCAGAGCAAAAGTAATGGAGATGCTGCGGAGGATGACGATTGCAGGACAATAAGGAATCTTGGAGAAGAGAGGGGAAGTAGTCATGGGGATCATAAGGACAAAAAGTAATTGAGATCATAAGCACGACGTGTAAAGCATGTTAAAGGTCTTAGCATAACAAATGTATGAATGGAAATGCATGGGAATATGAACTGATTGATTCCTGTATCGTTCTAGTGATCGTTATTGAGATTTTAAGCTCAAGAAAAATCATGACATAAACGAAGCATGCCTTTGCATGTCGCTCTGGTCCGAACAAAGTCAATGATAATATTTTGCGTGTTGCTATATCTTGAATAAAAGAAGGAAGCCACTTCCCCTCAAAAAGCCAATTGTATCTTTTCATTCGTATTGTTGGATAATGGAATTGAAATGAGTTTGTGTCAAGGGAGTCTGCTCAAGAATAAGAACGACCTGTTAACTCGTGCTGCATTTTCTGCTTCAAAAGAGTCCAGGAAAAGGGAAAAGTTGCTCAGAGCATTAGAAAATGGCTGACAGCTGCTTCACACCACAAAAGCTCTCGAATGAAGATAAGGGTATTGCAAGCGCCCCGATGTTTTCCAATTCAGCATAACTTTTTTGCATTGGTGAGGTTTCATGAGAGACTTAACTGTGCAAAATTTCAAGTAAATCAGATAAAGTCTAGGGGTAGCAGATTTTATTCATAGTTTATATAACTTGAGCCCAATTTTTGGTAATATCAGTAACTCTTATTCAAATCCAAACATATTAAAGCTGGATCTCTCTTGAAAGCAAGTTATATGTAGAATTCAAAAATCAATACCTCTATAGTTTCCGTATATACTGTTCTTTATATATAATGACTTGAACAAATTAAGATTATCTCAAACTAGTCCAGTCTAACTGTCACATTCGTATCATCTCTTTGGAGCAGTTATCGGTGCTTATTCTCATGATTATCTTTCGATATGATTCTGTTTGAAGTCTGAAGCTGCCAGGTCATTGTCAGATTGTTGCTGGTGACCTCAATCTGAATATTATTCATTTTAATGAAAAACTTGGAAAACACTAAATAGACCATGCTCACTTCTACATTGTCCAGGCATTTCAAGTTTAAATTATCTTAAACTTCATAATAATGCAGATTTCCTTAATGGTAATGAAATAGAAGCATCAAATGAGGGATATCTCCATATCTCTACCACATGAACTCATCCTTTTAGATGTATGGCTTCAATCAATTCATATTTTTAGAGCATATGGACCATATCGCTAAATTTCTATCAAACCTTCTTCAATTTTGACTATCATTTAAAAAATATGGCGTTTTCCTTGCAAAGCACTCCCGCCTAAAGTGACTAAACAGAGGGCCTATCTTTTGGCTTAATGTAACTGTAGACAGTGCTCTTCCTTAAAAAACTCAACCAACTGTACAATTTTCTATTAGCATTGAATTTTGCAAATGCATTTTTAAGTTGCATGTTTGATTAAATGTTAACATAACTTGAAATGCCTGGAAAGTGTAGAAGTGTGCATGGTCTATTGAGTGCTTTCCAAGTTTTGTCATTAAAATGGATATTTAGCTTGAGGCCACCAGCACCAATCTGGAAATGGCCTGGCAGCTTCAAGCTTCAAACAGAATCACATTGAAAGACAATCATGAAAATAAGCACCGATAACTGCTCCAAAGAGATGATACGTATGTGACAGTTAGACTTGACTAGTTTGAGAGAATCTTAATTTGTTCAAGTTATAATATATCAAAAACAGTATATAGAGAACCTACAGAGGTATAGATTTTTGAATTCTACACAAAACATGCTTTCAAAAGATACCAACATTAATATGTTTGGAGCTGAACAAGAGTTATTGATTTTGCCCTAAATAGACTAAAGTTATGTAAACTATGAATGCAATCTGCTACCCAAAAGTCTTATCTGATTCCCTTGAAATTTTCCACAGCTAAGTTTCTCACAAAACCCCACCACCACAAAAAAGTTAGGCTGACTTGGAGAAAATTTTTAATTTATAGGGCGCCTGCAACACCCCAATGAAGATGATATTGGCCCAAAAATGACTCATCAAGGGCACCATACATGGAACGATTAAGCTGCATCATGTCCTTGCTGCAATTATCGACAAGCAACAGTTTCAATGATTAAAGACACAAAACAACTTGGCGCATGCTACTGAGTATACCCTTGCGCTTCTCACAACAGATTTTAATATAGTATTGGTACGTCCTATTTATGTGGAAAATTCATCACTATTTTGAAAGATAAGTATCCAAAGTTGACAACAGATAAGGATATTCTCTGCATTAAAATTGCAGGGCTCTGTCACGACATGGGGCACAGCCCCTTTTCTCACGTGATTGATCATCGATGTCAGAAACTGTTGCGATAAGTTTGACTACTTGATGCCTGACTCTTGCCACGTGGGCTGGAAATTCCCCTTTGATTGCATGCATTACTTGAAAACAGCCGATATTGTGGAATATGAGAACAATATTCACATTGGTTTTGGGGATAAGGTGCAATTTGCATTATATCAACTATTTCAGATCAGATAAGTCCTTCACCACCAAGTGTACCAACACAAAACAACGAAATCAATAGAAGCCATGACATGAGATGCTCTTCAACACATTAATAAGGAAATGAAGATCTCTGAGAGTATTATTGATGAAGCAGCATATACCTACCTAACTGATGCAATTATAGGTAAACTTTGTAGGACAAATTAAAATATCCATCCAATGAAGAAGGGAAAAGAAACAATAAAGTGCATTCATATTAGAAAGCTATACAAATTATGTGGAGAAGTATCTATTCCTCACTCTACTAAAAACGACCAAGATCAAGAGATGTCGATGGGTACAGCCAATGATACAAATACTGATGAGGAACAGCTAAAGGACTTCATTTTGAACAAGATTGAAGAAGATTTTCTTGTCAAAAAAGAAGATCTTCTTGTCCAAAAGGTAAGTATTGACTATGGCAAGAGTAGTCAAGACCCTGTGGGATCAGTTATATTTTTCGATAAAGATGGAAACATAACGAAAATAAGAAAGGAAAACATTTCCGCTATATTGCCAAAAATATTCTTGGACTGGAAGATCAGAGTCTACTGTAAGCATGGCGACCTAGATGAGAGACAATATCACGGAGGCATTCAAAGAATGATGCAAGAATAATCATCTTCAGCCAGAGGCCATCAAAGAGAACATTTGACCAAGAAAGAAACATTTGAAGAGAAAAAGAAAGTCAGACGGGAGGCATGGCGCTAAAAAAATCTCTCAAATTCTGAAATTATAATTAAGAAATAGGCAACAGATCGAAAGAAACTATGAAGCTATGAAATCTTAAGAATCAATGAAATACATGTCATTTAAGTAGCCTTTCTAGATAATCATAATATTATCGACTCCCAGTTGAAATAGATAATACTTGGGTATCAAAGTTGGTTGAAAAAGAGGCATATAAATTTACTTACAGTTAAAAGTTTAACGTCTGGTCTGCCTTTAAGCTTATCTACCAGACGTATAGGCTTCCCTCTAGACATCGGAATCGTTGCAAGAATTACGATGTTTTCCATTTCAAATAGGTGTTCAATGGTACTACAAAATGCAGAGCTAAATAGCTCCATTTTCCCGATTTCATCAACTACCAGTAGTTGCTTGCATTTTTCCTATAAAAAAGCCCAGGATAAATAGAAAACAATTAGTGAATAAGTCTTATGAATGTACACCTTAAGGGAGTATTCTATGGAAAAGGTCCGATGGAGAAATAGGGTGAATTCTTCACATCACCCTTCCAGATCAAAGTACAAGTTGATATCTCACTATCCATGAAACATTATGCAAATGGTCAATTGCAATGGCACACAACTTTAAAAAAGCAATGAACCAGTAGGTCTGCAGTAAATTACCATATTAATGCCAACTCCATGTCACAATAGGAATGGTTCTTCATTTTCTTGAGGAAAAATAACCATCTATTCTAATTTATATGAACTGGAACGTTAAATCAAGGGGAAGGATCCTTCGGAGTATGAAAATATTGAAATGGCTGTTGTAGTCTGTTATTAACAGATAACAATAGCCAATTCAATATTTTCATTTCATTTTTCAATGCATGCAAAACTCTTAAATCATAAGTAAATACAGCAGAGTTCTTCCAAAACCATAAATCAATAAGTGGGAAAAACTGAACAGGGAAAGGTACTTCAGCAAGTTCATTCCAACCAACTTAAGATGCATTAAATGCAAGCTTTGGTGTATAAAAAGTTACAAGTATATATCTGCCCTTTGCTAGGACTCTTTAAGTCTTTACTGAAAGAGGTTTTGAAAGACAGATGGCTAGGGAGGAGCACTGGTTCTTTTGAGAAAATGAAGCTTCTCGTGTATGCATAGCTACCCAAAAACCTTTAAATTTAGGGACAACGTTGTAAAGTATAGACTCCATGCTAGGGAATATAGCCCCCCATATTGTGCAAATGCTGGTGGTCACCGTCTATTGCAGAGACATCAGACAACTATGGAATGGGTATTGACTAGAATAAAGATAGTAATTTCACCTCTGAATTACAAGACTATGCATGTTATGACGCACTTCCTCTAAAGAACGCTGCACAGTGGGTTGATGGGGAGAACTAGGATATGAAGTTTTTTCTGTTTTGGCTTACTTTGTGGTCAGATGCTTAGGGACCCCAAATCATGCCATTTGAGAGTATTTTGCAGACATATGATACTGCATAACTGTCAATACCAAAATTCACTCTCTGGTGAGGTGAAATTTTTAATTTTGTCCCATAAATTCTGAAGCCACAATTTCCAACTTTTTCTCATACAGTTATCCATAGAAGAACATCACTACACCAAAATGTTAAGGAGATTCCATATTTGAAGTCTAAAAAGGTCATAAAATTGAGATATAGCCCTAAATCATCACGAAATCTATAAATTTTGGTCAAATTTTTGCCTATTTGGTCAAAATGTTTTCTGTTATCGCCGACTATCAATATAAAGACTGTCATCAAGATGCAAAGGAGACTTTCAGCTTTCAAGAAAGTGGTGAATCATTGTCAAGAACTTATAGGAAAAGCACGTTTCAGCAGTTGAAAGTTCAACACCCAGCATCATTTTTGGCCTTTCCACTATTCAGCAGCCAGCGTCAAACCAGACACGTATCTTCTAAGGGGGAAGGGAAAGGCAGTGTCCGCCCAGAAGAAATATTTTGCATAACTTCCCCCTTACAGAACTGTTGGCATGGAGATTTAAATAATCAAAAAAAATGGGTTTGGGCCCCACAAAATGATGGTAAGGACAGGATTTGTCCCTCCAAGATATTTCCTCCAGCTACGTGCCTGCATCAATCTATTCAAACAGTCTTGAAGATTTATTCCCCCCTTGATAGAATTTGTGCTCTAGAAAAATAGTTTTAAACTAATGAGATGTGTTTTATCTTACCAAATATTTTGAAATTAGTACATTTGATTTGAGAACAAAAATCTTTTTAAAATAAGTAGCTTTGCTTAGAAATAAAAACCTCGTGGATGCAAAAATACTCCTTCAATTAACAAGATTTATGACTTTGGCAGGAAAGGTTAGGTATGCTATGCATAAAAATGATGCTCAAGGACGTAAAGCATTTTGAGTTATAACAGACCGAAATTCTTCGAAACGGAAGAAAGCTTTCGCACAAATAATGCCAACATAAATATCATCCATAACAACTTGAATGCCCAAACGGCTTCAATCGACATTTTGCTACTTCACGGAAGTAATCTCCTTTGGTTTCTAAATGCTAGATATGTTTTATTGTATACAACCTGCAACTACTTTTATCGGTCTCAAATTCAAAACAAGTTTATGGAATGTCGTACATCTAAAATAAAAATAGTGAAAAACTGATGCCAAAATCCACAGTCCCCACCGTTTCAAAAAGGAACACACTCTAGACATATAGAGTTTTGACGTTAGACGTGATTAGCATCATTTTTGCAAAGTTTGGCATAGGTGACCTCCGCTTCTGCTGGAATATTCGCCAAACGCACTCACGAAGTAGTCAAATTTGTCATCCAAGGATCAGCTATAGACTCCTAAGGGGCATTTACAGTCCCAGGTTATCTAGCTTTTCATGTTGAGAAAGTTCTGGCTAATAAAGCTTTAGTTAGATTCCTATTTCCCTCGACCAAGCCAAATGAGCCCATTGTGTGCTGCGGCATTCATTAAAGGGCGGCATCCTTTGGAGGATGGTGTTCATTGCAAGTTGAAAAATGAAACTTTGAAAACTGTTTTCCTTCCTAAATGAGCCAAACAAAGACTGTTTGAACAATTCTTTAATGTCCAAAAGATATATACTCATCGAATGAAAATATCAAATCATAGTTATTGTTCATGATACTTGCAGAGCTTTTGCAGACCTCAGACTCAAAATTTGAAAAGCATCATCAGAAAGTTGATCTCTGTCATGTGCCTCCGTTGCCAGACTCAATAAAGCAGGACATGCCGCAAAAGAAGAATCATTCTGAAATCACAGATTTGCCCATTCCTTTTCCCAAGCTATGTTTTGAAACATAGACCTTGAAAGCTTTGGTAATTATCTCACTGCTCAACCTATTCCGTGCTTCTTTGATCCATTGTGTATGCTTTCACCTGGATTGAAGTCTCTGATTGCCACACTTGTAGGCAGTTTTCGTCTATATCCTTAGTTATGGAAGAATTTGAAAATAGACAACAAGCAATGCCAATGGCAACAATGCTACTTTTTGTTCGATTGATCTTGAAAAGTGGTGTTTATTATAGGGCTGCGTTCTTTACAGGGCGATATTCTTTACAAATGCTTAGCCAGAAGTGTGGGGCGTTCTCTAGAGGGCGGTGTCTATCAAAGGGTGACGTTCATTAGGGGAAATAGCGTACTCACGGTATACGGGAATACGATAAACACTAGATAAAATACGGTAAACTATGACATGGTATTCATAAGTATGAATGAATGACTGAAATAACAGATCAGAGCAGTGGCGACCCCATGGGAAGGGCTGGGGAGACATGTTCCGTTCAGTTCCCCCCAACATCAACCTTCTAATTCATCCAAATTCCAGGAGAAAATATTTGGGTTGGGATGAGGGTTGGGATGGCCTGTAGCACAATTGTATAAAGGGTGTGGTAAACTATTGAGGTAACCATTTAAGGTTGTTAAGTCCCCCCAGCCTTCATCCCCCAGTCTGTAGACAATGTCAATGTTGGAAAAAGTAGCTTTGATTTGTGTGACAGTGCTAGAACAAAAAAACAGCATTTCTGTACACTATTCTGTCATGTAATAAAATTAATACTAACCATCACAGTTAATGTTGGCAAGGCTGTATCTTCAAAAGACTTCACATCAACTTGATACTGCCCAACCATTGGTACAGTTCTTGCTGCTGATATAGCATCACAACTAAGACAAAGGTCTATAGACTTAACAAATAAGATGGTACAGGTCTGTAGATTTAATATATAAGATGGTCTATAAATATATATAAAAGCAAAAAAATGAAATAAATAAAATGATACAGGTGTATTACTTTTGCTTTGACTTCACTTCATATGCCACTAACCCAGCTGTGCTAGCCTAAACAATGCATGTGGATACACTTTCTATCTATCTATCTATCTATCTATCTATCCATCCATCCATCCATCCATCCATCCATCCATCCATCCATCCATCCATCCATCCATCCATCCATCCATCCATCCATCCATCCATCCATCCATCCATCTATCTATCTATCTATCTATCTACCAATATGTTGCAGCTTGTATCTTTACAAATGACATAGAGTGGTAGGGTTTGGATCTGATCTTCATTGGTATGTGAAAAATGCATATTAAATACATAATATAAAGAATGTTTGCAGCTTTACATATACACACCATGATAAAGCAACATGTAAAGCAAAATAGTCTCACTCTTATGCATTGACTCATTCACGTAAGTAAATGAGTGACTGCAAAGATTAGCAGAAAAACCAGAAATTACCTCTTTCTTGCCAGAGTACCTCTAAGTTTCGAATGAATTTGTACAACATCAAAGCCTTTCCTTATTCTTCCCTCTCTAATTTCCTCAGTGTAAAACCCATTGATGTAAAACAATTCACTCTCCTTTAATTTAGTAACAACTCTTTTTATAATTGTAGTCTTCCCAACACCTGCTTGTCAAAATATGAATAGAATGTAGCTTAGTATACAACAAGAATACATCACAAAATGAAAATGCTGATATTCCACAGAATCATTCATTTGATGAATATAGTGCTACTAAAAGCTTCTCTGCACTCCAAACACCATTCTATTCATTTCCTTCCTTTAGGAATCACTTCTGAACATTATAACCTTAGGTAGCTAAAAGCTGATATGATGATACATTTCAAAATACCCACTCTCCTCACATTGATGGAATGATAGATTGGGTTCATTTTTTGGATCTTTTGTAACCAGGGGTGATGCCAGGGGAAGGCTAGGGAGCTATAGCCTCCCATCAGAGCATGCTAGCCCCCACATAAGAAGATGAAAAACTATTTTTTCTGGAGATCCTTGACATTTATAGTACCCTGAAAACCATATTCTAGTTCCCTCATTGGAGGAGTCAGCCCCCACATTGGAAAATTTCTGGCCCCTCCCTTGTATGCACCTATGCAAAAAATCAACTCATTTTGCCTTGTACTTTAAAATCACTCAACACACACATATATATATCCACCTAAATAGTGCAAGGCAAGGACTGTTTTCAAAAAATTATTAGTAGAAAAAGTCTTCCATGGGTGTTAAAATAAAAGTGACATGAATTGCTATTTAACACATAACTTCCATAGTTACTTGCACAGAAAAGTTGCAAAATTACAAGCTGTAATGAATTTTGCAGATTTGATATTGTATGGGCACATATTGTAATTACAGTTATAACTGTCTTTACATAATGTGGCCAAACAATACTATGAAACAACAGCTTGGAAAAGAGTGAACCATGGGTGGTAAAGGATATATGTACATGCATGATATTTAATGCTAAATGCTCTATAAAACAGAGGCCTCAAAACTATGGCCCACAGGCTGGATGTGGCTCTTGAGGGCTTCTTATCTGGCTCTCAGAGACCTTTTGTCTATGGAAATATAAATAAAACAATATTCCTGATTTGGTTCTTTGAATTTGGACCTTTAGTGTGTACTTGCCCCCACCTGTTGTTTACTAGTTGATGCAGTATGGAGACCACTGCTTTATAGCACAATCCATCATTGGCACACAACATTTCAACACTCAAGCTTGAATTCAAACTTCATCCTATCTGTAGTATAGCAAGTTTTACTCAACAATCAGACAAGAAATCTGAACACAGTTTAGGACTCTTCTGTTTTCTTTTCCAAGGTATATGCTTGAAATTGCAGAAATTTTCAAGTGTGTACTTGTACACCATAAGCTACTACTTTGCACATTGGAGATCGTGGTGGAATGTAGTATACAATAAATCCTTAAAGTAGCCTCCTGGGGGTTTATGTGCATTTTGGATTTCTACATGAAGGGTTATTGGAGGGTGGGCTAATTCAAGGATGTGGAAAATTGCTACGCTTCCCTTAGGGGGGAGTCAAACATTTTTCTGTAATTCAGCAATGTTTGTGTTGAAATTGTCCCACAAGTTTAAAACTGTTTCAGGCCTTGAAACAAGATGTGCTCAATCAAGCACAAGCGCCTCCACACTCGCCTCCCAAGTTGCACATTCGCTCGATTTGTTCAACTTCCTAGAATCAATCAAATGTTTATATCAAAGATAGACCTATGCAATTTAGAGAAAGCTTTTGCCAGAATCTTCCTTGAATATCTACAAAAATGAAATCGAAAGTTCTTTTCGAGAACCGAATTTCATGTCGTGGCACTAAAACAAATGCAATGCTTCACATATTTACTTTTGTATAGGCAATTCGTTAATGGAATCCTTTTTGATCTCAAGGAATATGTTAACCCCCTAGCATTTGCTAATTTCAAGGCAAACCATCTAATGTTTGCTCACTTGAAGGCCTTCTATATATGCCCTAAGATCTCCGGCGTGGAGTTTGCTTTCCTGTTGTTGTGAAGGTGTGGATGTAGCCCAGGTTATAGGTAATGGCGTAATGAAATGTATATTTCAGCGCACATCTCTTTATCTTAGTCGTTTTTTCAAATGTTAAAGTTAGAAACAACTCACTTGTAACTCGCCAAAGCTCAAGATCTAAAGATTGGCGTACATGACTTCGAAAATCAAAGACTATATCATGTTAGAATGTGATAAAATCATTATATGTGTATTTTTCTTTCTGTAGTTGTAGGTGAATATCCATAGACAATACCTGGAGAGCCAGTGATCAATATGTGCCTTGGCAGTGCTTTGTGAGCCATATTTTCTGCCTCTCACACTCTCAGAACCACAGTTTGGAAACGAGTCAAATTAAGGCCTGTCTTGTTTGGCGCGAAACACAAAAACAAATTACCTTGTGTGTGGTATTATCATTTTAATTCGATGTTTTACAAATTAATTTTCTAGCTAACAATATACATAAACATACATGCAAAGTTAACTAATCAAAATCAAATAGTTTGATACATAATACATAAAACTAACAAGCTTTCTAAATTAAAATTACAAAAATGAACAGGCGCTATATTTTTCAAATTTTCTACTGATTTCAGCTCATTTGGTAGATTATTCCAAATCTGTGGTCCAATAAACATCAGACTGTTAGACCCGAAAGTGGCTGGATTTGGCCTTATATGAGCTAAATCATTTGGATTTCTTAAAGAATAGCACAAGGTCCGTAATTTGAAAACTTTCTGCATAAAAGGCGGGTTTAATTTGCTAACGATCTTGAGAATTTCAATGCAAAGGGCTCTTTGGCAAGAAATAAGCATCGTGCATCTATTTGGCTTGGAAAGCAAATCATTATACCAACCGGTATGATCGTTATAGAGCAACCTCAGACACGTTCGTTTAACCTTTCAATGTTCTACAGAGATTTAGAAGTTGAAAAATACCAGACCAGAGGACAGTACTCAAAATTTGAAAAGATAAAGCTTTGAAAAAGAACTTTTTTCTCCTTAAAGCCTATGAATGATTATAATCTTTGTAAAACATTTAGCTGTGTTGCAGCTTTCTTGCAATCATTAGAAATATGAGGATCAAAATAAGTCTATAATCAAGAGTAACGCCTAAAAGCTTTACGTCTTCTCAGAGTTGATTATTTCACCATCAATGTTAATTGTCTTTCCACTAGTACTTGTTCGATTTTTTCTAAGCAGTATGGCCTGGAATTTTTCAGGGTTGGCATCATCTCGTTTTGCTTTAACCATGATAAGGCAACACCTGTTTCCTTTTCCAGAGTATCCACAAGATTGGACGTAGTTTTGGAGAAGTAGGCTAGAGTATTGTCATCTGCGTAATTATAGGGAGTTGACTGTTTTTATAAAAACAATAAATCATCTGTATAAAAATCAAAAAGGATTGGCCCAAGTACAGATCCTTGAGGTACACCAGATCCATTAGAATTGCACCAACGAGAAAATCATTGTCTAGGTGAGACTTCAAATCTTCCATTAAACGAATCAAAAATCAAAACATGCTGGGTTCCACATGCTTGTCTATAGGCCACAACAAAAACAGAAAGTGTGTTGTCCAAATATTGAATAAGTTGCTTTTTTAAAACTTCTTCGTATATCTTGGAAAATGTATTGAGAACACTAACAGGGCGAAAATTCCTTTCTGCTGGGCGATTTTGCTCCCCTTTGTCTAACGGGCAGACTGCTGCTTTTTTAGCATCATTTGGAAAACACGAATTTCGAATGGTTGAGTTAATTGCCGATGTTAAAGCATTTGCAAGCTCATTGGCAGCTAGAGATACAAGTTTTGGTAGTATTTTGTCTTCACCGGTGGATTTCCTGCCATCCAAAGATTTAAGCAGTTGTGCAACCTCTTTACTGTTTACCTCTTGAAAAGTGAAACTTTCCATTACTTGGTCTGGCTTTTGAATTATTGGTAAGATACTAGGGTGGTTTTTATACTTTTCAATAATCAAACGAACGACTTGGCGATAGTGAGAAATTCCGGTATCTTTAGCCAAGCTAGAGGGTTTCTCACCAATGGGTTTTTCAACTAAATTTATATAGTGGTCATTAAAAATCTCTTTCAATTCCTGTTCATCAGTTACAACGGCATTATTATGTACAAGAGAAATATCGCTATTTGCTAGCCTCCCCTTGTTCGAAAGAAAGGGTTTAACAAGATCCCAAAATTCTTTATTAGACATGATAGCAATTTTGGTTGCCTTTTTGAACTGACTTCATTGTCTTTTTTCTTATAGAAACATACTTATTTCATTGTTTTTTGAAACTAATTCTGTTTTTAGCGGTAGGTTCATCAGCTTCCCAAGGATATTCTTTCTCTTTTTGCCATTCATTCTGACCCATTCCTCTGTCTTCAAGATCTTCAAGTACACTGAAACTGTTTTTGTAAATATCTTGTTTTGGCACATGTTGTTGTTGCTGTTGTTGTCTTGTAACTTTTGTGGAAACTTCCAAGGGTTTTCTCTTTGTGCTGTTTTCTTTTGTTCTTCTGTAGTATAAAAATTGTCTATATGTTTTTGGGCTAAATTGACTTATTTCATTTTTTCTTTCACATTCATAAGCACCTTTGTTTAAAATTTCTTTTACTTCGGAATTTTCCAACCTTAACACCAAATTTTCATCCGACAAGGGTTTATGTTATCTTTCCAATAACAAAGTCTTGGCTGACATCTCCTGAAAGTCTTTCTGCGTAATTTTCCTTGAGCCCCTCTACTCTACTTCTTGGTTATCTAAGCGATTTAGAATATTTGAAATTTGCCCCTCCAATATTTCAAGTCGTTTCTTTGTTTCAGCTGAAGCTAACTCCGTCACTGTATGTAAAGAATGTTGTGCAAAATCTCTTTTCAAATTTGCACCATTCTCAGCTTGTAAAACATCATTGTTCTTGCTTTCATACTTTTCCCCATCCATGAATCCATCTTATACTCATTTAAATCTGATGAGCCTTGAACACCATTCGTATCACAGATACTATCATACGACTTATTAATTTCAGGAACATCAAATCCCTCTGTTTCGGCGACAGTCTGTAGTTCATTTCTGCACTTGCTGATTCTATTTTTATCATTTGATAGCTTTCTACCTTTTCTGTCTTCTACTTGACATTTAATGGATAAATTCTCTTTTGATTCACTGATTTTTAGGGATTCTAAACCATGCTTTGTTGGAATATTTTCAATTCTTTTCATTGCTAATGGGGATGTTAGCTGGGTTATGGCGAACGAATCATCAAGGCCATGATCCTTTTTCATCATTTTACACACAAGGTCGGAAAAAGCACATTTCTTTGATTTCCGTATATGCCTAATGGTGTCTAAAATGAGTTGATCACTTCATCATGTTCAAAAACTGCTTTAGTAGCCATGTAACCCTCTCATGCCTGGAAGGGCCATATGGCTCAATAATATTTATACACCTGTAAAATTTCAATTTCGTTCGCTATGCTTGAATGCCTGGATGAGCATAAAAGCCCAGCTAATGTGCCTCACTATAGAAACTTTGGTCAAGGCTGCATAGAATATTTGAATCAAACAACCAGCCTTTGTCGAAGCATGTTGCTTTGCTGTGGTGTGCTTTCTTGATTGTCATGTTTCAAGCAATTTAATTTACCTAAGCACCAAATAAAAAATACCATGGTCTAAACGAGGTTCTATTTCGTATATTTATTGCATATTTATGTGCTTTTCCTGCCTTTATTACTAGTAAAAAACCGTATTCCTTGGGCCATATGGCCCTTCCCGGAAGTCTCGATAGCTTTCAGGAGGCTTAGGCCTATTGTTTATTCTAGTGTTTGCAAGCATTTTCATTGAATAAATAGAGATCAAATAGTGTGCAGCACTAAAAATCGACTTTTTTTCAACATTAACTCTTGAGATATAAGTTAAATTGATCTTAATGCTTCCTTGTACACTGTAAACAAGTGTCATTGAAACATAAACACTATGGCTACTAGTGACAGAAACTCCGAGAATACAATTAACTACCTGAGAAATACTCCAAGAAAATCCAAAAGCCCCTGGAGAACTCCTGAAATTTCATCCTAAAATATGAGTATACCCTGAATTGTTGGTATAAGGCCACCCTGAATTGATGAAGTACATCCCCATTGCATTACCCTTAAAAATGATAGTAAGGGTTGTGCAGACCTGTTTGACACGTTCGTGGTATTATACTGAATGCTCCATATGATGAAGACAGGTTACATGAAGGTACCTTTCTGGATCTTTGCATTCATCAGAGCAGTTTGGCCAGTCAAATTTTGCTAGTGAGGTTTTAGCTAAACTGCTCAAATAAACTACTACAAAGAGTACCACAATAGAATCTAGCATTCTATGATAAGGAAAGTTAATTGTTATTTGTTTCTTTGCTTTTTAGTGGCACTATGATTGCTTTTAATTGGCAAGGAAATATAGCACACTAATGTTGCATCTATAAGTTCTGTAAGCCGACAAGGCCAATCAGCTGATTTTCCATGTCGGAATCCCATAAATATAAGGTTCTGGACATAACCAATGCTCTCTTACATTCATGGCAGGAATTATTTACCATCAAATTTTATGATTGCAGCAAAGTAAATATCACATAGCCATTTTTCAATACTGTTTTGTTATACCATGACTTCCTGGAAGGACCATATGGCCCAGCCCCCAAATCTACCCCCAACTTACCCAGAAGAGAAACGTTCTAGATTCAGCACTAAAAGATGTGTAGTAAATCACACAGACAGATTTTTTATTAGAGGTTGATCATAACTCAAGCATATGTAGTCGCGCGCACAAGATGTCGCGCGCATTAAATGTCGCGAGCATTTTTGGTGAAAATCACAACAATTCATGTGTGCGACATTAATTTATTTCTCCATTCGCGACATTCAATGCTCACGATTTTCGAATTCTTTGTTCTTCAAATGCCCTGTTTTGAGGAACTTGTTAACTGATGGCAAACACTTATTTTCTGGAGGCGACATCCTTATTGACATCTTTACAATGTGTGCACAAATCTAATATGGTAGCCCCTCCCATGCATGTTTTTCGCTGCTATTACATGATCACTTTTTCCTTTACCTTTCTTTGTCTAATAGAGGAAAAGAACTTGCACTTTTCGATTTTTTGAGCAAGTTTTCAAATGTCAAAACGAAACCAAACGGGCTGGTGAAACGAGGTGTCTCGAGTGCAGGGCCAAAAAGTTTTCATCCCGGGTACCGAGATACTCCCAACCCCAGGACAAAAAGTGTCACATAATCATGCCCTATGTAAACGTACCACGTACCACTGGTACGTATTTAAACTTAACATGTACCTCAAGCGCATAAAATTATTCACGCGCATAAAATGTTTGTGTTGACGCGACTATCCAATAATCGCAAGCATTAAATGTCGCGAGAAGCTGATTTGGAAAGGTCGAGTGCAGTTAATGACGCATATCAATTACCGCGAACCAGCCCTGCAGCTCAGGATACCCGTAGGCCAAGCCCGTAGCTAGGCATGTGTTTCAGAGGTGGTAAAATTGTACCCGAGAAATCACGTGGTACAAAATCTGAGAGCTTATTTCATATTTTGTTATCACAATCAAATGGATAATGTATTTGCAGGAAAATATTGAACTTTCTAGTATGTCACAAAGACTAAGGTTGAGCTCAACCAAAATTTCTGGAGATCTCTCCTTATCTACAAATGTAAAGCAACAATAAGAAATGCAAAAAATTTCCCAGGGTTAGCAAAAAGCTGGCACCCTGTAGTCCAGGGGTGTCATTTACCACCCCATGCAACCCCATGGCTACGGGCCTGCTGTAGGCAACGCTCTTAGGAGAAATGTCAGCAAATTACTGGCAATAACGGTTTTTATCTTATATGTCAGCAAATTACTGACAATAACGGTTTTTATCTTATATGAACCCTTCCAGTAACAATACAAACTGGCCTGCACTTACGACTTACTTTTCTCAAAATCAAGGCTCCATCTTAGACAATAATTCTTGTTTAGAAGTTAAAAATTTGAAATGCAAAATGAAATTTATCTGATATACTGTACCATCTCATAAGAACATGGTAAAAAAAGACAAAAACCAATACAGGTTGTATTGATTTTTATCCTTTGGTGTATTTTTCCACATCAGCCCGTAGATTCTTATTTTCCTATGTTCTTGTTTGCAGGATTTTACTGCATTGTATTTTGATACTGTAATCGTTCGAATAAGTGCCCCTCTCAAATAATCACCCCTTTCGAATAAGCGGCCATCTCGAATAAGCGCCTTCTTAAAAGTAGAAAAAATAAATAAGCGCCTGAGCGCTTACGCAAACGATTACGATAATCAGAGTCATACTCCTGCTACCGGTGAAGTAATTAGAGATTACACAATACAACATAAGTCGAGATTATAATTCTCCAACCTTTTAGTATTAGTAATAGGCTACCATTTTTTATGACAAAGTGTCTATAGGAAATATGAAGCTAAAATTAAGTGTGTGTGAAAATAATATAAATGTTAAAATAAGAAATAAGGGCAATCCCAGCACGGAATGGTACTGGGGAAGAGACCAATGTAACATGGTGTGATTTAAGTAAGGAAGACTTAATTAAGAAACACAATCAGACTGAGCTTAAAGTGCTAACTTGAAAAACTTTTTTATTTAAAAAATCTGATGAAGCTCGAAAAAGAATGGAAACACCATCCATTAAAAGTTTTCACTAAGCTTGAAATTTCTAATTTTTGCATAGCATCCAAGCTGAAGACAGAAAGTTTATTCCTTATGAAGAGATGTGTATTTGGTCTAAACTTTATCGATTAGTTGATCATTCAGTGAATATGGTTGTGATCGAAATTTGGGTTGGTTGCACTATAGGCGTGGTCAAACGCACGGCTCTTCTAGCACGAAATCTCTTACAAGCAGATTCCTTGAAATAGCATTATGAGGAGGGTATTTGTTTGAACCCATACATTTTGCAGTCTAGGGCCATCTATACATTGGCTTACAAAGGCATATGTATCAACTCTGAATGCATGCATGAGGAAGCAGAATTTAAATGGCTTTGTAGTAATTAAGCACATTTTAAAAATCATTTGGGGATCTTTGGAGATTCTTTGGGCATCTTTTCAGAACATTTTGAGCAATTTGTGGACAGGGCTATCCTGAACTGGGACCCATTTATCGACTTAGCCAGTAGAACAATATGTGAACGTAAAAGGAACCCAACCGGGAATTTCTCCGCCTGGCCTCGGCGCCTTTGGATTTAAGAAAATCTTGAAAAATTACACATTGGAACTGTAAAACTGAAGCAATAGCAATGTGAGCATGATCCTGCTTTCAATGATCTCACTCTGGCAAGTCTAGTTTTTCATAAATGCTAAAAGCTTGCCACATTCACATTCTGTTATCAATTTTCAATGAAAGTTGTTTTATTAAATTGCAGTGTAGTTTAGAAGCTGTTAGAACTAGAATTTGTCCAAAAATTAAAAACAGTTTAGTACTACGCCTTGAGCCTGGTTTCTCCTTAAAGAAAGAGCGTGTTTGGGACTAATAAAAGTCAATAAGAATCATATATTTAAAATTCCAATGTTTATGTAAGGTAATTATCGCTTATTACTTAATTTGTAGACTTCTTGTGGATACATATGTAATCAGAAACGAATCTAGAGTTGGACTTTAGGGGGGCCTTAATTGTCTTTTGTCATGTGAAAAGTTTCTTAATACCGTTGTTTGCTATAGGAAATATTGCTGTTTGAGGGACAATGGCCCCTTGGATCCGCCCCTGTACCCAGTAGAGTGTTATGCTTGTGTAACGCAGCTGTTTAATACTTTAGTGCTACGAAAACTCTAAAGCTCTTGCTAAGAAAGCCGTACAAAAGTTTACGTGCTGGAATTACAACAGAGATAAGAAATTTTCAGCACTGGGAGAACAAATGTTGTAAAAAGGCTTACGCTTGTATAGGGTAATTCGGGGCAAAATGAGACACGGGGCAAAATGAGACACTTTTGTATCATGCTGAATTTTTGGTTTCTGCTGTGGAGAAACAAGTCAGCTAAGTTTAAGGCATGAGAAGTGATCTCTCTCTTTCAGACTTTCAGTTGTTGTTTCTGTAGTAACGAAATGCTGATGTGAAAAAAGTGATTTTGCGCGGAATCACCAATGCTATCTTAATGAGGCACAAGCTTCAATGCTCTATAAATTTACACAACTTCTTATTACCTACAGCACGGCAACATGATTACATAGACAATTGTATACTTTTTATCTTTCTTTCTTCTCTCATGAACATGGGGTAAAATGCGACAATGACCTATTTACACCCAATCCTACCACGGAAAGTCATTTTCCATGCCAGATTTTTTGCTTTGCCTGCATTTTTTAACACTGGCTGCATGGTTTTTTTAAAGCAGTTTTATTTCGTAAACCATATTGAATAATTTTCGAAAGTCGTTTTGATGGTTGCGCGGATGGAAAGTAGCCTGATTCCACGTTTACACTGTTCTGTTTTTCTGCAAAAGCGCAGACATAAATATCTGTTTTTGCAAAACTGTTCATACTGTACTAAGTGAGTAAAATACTGCACCACTTGCCTTTAAGTAGTATTCACTTTTAGGCCTACAAATACAAACACATCTATTCAAAGTGAATTTTATCCCATTTAGCCATTTTTGCTATGCTTCAGTTTTGGCAAGAGATTCGAAAACTTTGTTGACGCTATTTTAACACTTTAACTCTCATTCATCTGTTCCTAGCTGAGCAAGAGTAGAATATTTGCTTATGCGTCTCATTTTGCCCCAAATTATCCTAAGCAGTGATCGGGTAAAAAGTTTAGTAAGAAAGCTGTATATCTTCGTTTCATTGAAGAATCTAGTGATGAGTAAAGAAATCATGAGTATAAATGACAAAATTTGCCCGGCAAATACTTTGTGCACTGTACGTTTCAATAATGAACTATTGCATACAATTTTCCTGTGATCAGGGGTGCAATTCAGGGGTGTGTGGGGGTGTCACACCCCCAGTAATCTCAACACCCTGTCCGACCCGGTCTGACCCGGTCCCGCTCTGGATCCGTAAGTATTGAATCTTTGTTTATCACATGGAAAACAGTCGCAGTTATGCTGGCACTTTATTGTATAGCAGTAAGACATATAGTGAATCCATTTCCTAGGAAGGAATTTTCTTATGTCCGGTCCCAACTTCTGTATCCACTTACCGGATACAGAATCAATACGGTACGTTCCCAAATAGCCCTGCTGTGTTATAGCCAAGAGCAGAGTCCAGAAAAAGTCATGGCTCTACGATTGCGAGCCGGATGAAAGTTTATTATTTTTGTGCCAGTATTGAGGAAGGTCCAGCAATTTATCAAAAAAATTAGCCTGAGGAAACTTCTGATATATTCAAATGAGGTGATTTGGCATGAAGACTAAATGGGAAACATTATATCGATGCTGGATAAAAATCCTCTTCAAATTTTTGTCAAGATCACAACAATGGTATCAACTTTGTCGTCTATGTTGTGTAAATGCAGGTGTGCAACTAGAAGGTCCCTGGAGGTCTAGACCCCTGCTCCTTTCAGCAAATGAACAAACGTGCCCTTTTTGTAGTGCCCTGATAAGAATTTATAATTAGAATGATTGGTCTTCAGAGCAACGATTTCAGTAAACCTCCCACAGTTTCTATCCGCATACCGTACGCTCCTGAGATGGCGACCTTTTCCAGGAAATAGAGCATTGCTCCTCCTGAATATATTAAATATAGTCCATACTAGATATGTGTAGTAAGAAATGTCTTTTATTCGATGTACTGATATGAAAATGTTTGCTTTTACCATCAAAGTACATAAACTTAGCATCAAGAAGAAAAGGTCTGCGTAGCCTTTTCTCTTTTAATCTTCAAATTTCCATTAAACTACGTTAAGGGGGCCTGTATCTCCATCATATGATGAAGATCAATGATGAGAGTCCCTAAATTTTATAATACAAAAGGGCATTTCCTGACAATTCAGAGGGCGTCACCTCGAACATTTTTCTGGGGGCAAGACCCCAGACCTCTATTTATTCCCTGTTCACGAGGAAAAACACTGTTTTGGGGCATATTTGTTATATATTGGCACAAATGTGTGACATGCGAATGCTCAAGGTTCTTTACTTGATTTCTATATCTGTGCTCTACTCTAGTCCAGCCGTCTACAGGACTGTGGTAAATCGTTTTTTTTAAAACAGAGAAGGTATTTAATTCTTTCATGTCTGTTACAGTTTATAATCTACCACAGTTTGTGTCCAAGGTAGCCTAGAGACTCTACTCCAAAAGACATGGCCCGTGTCTTTGGGAGTTCGGATGCATTGTCATGTAGTTATGGCTGAAAATGGAATTTTCCCTTGCAGTTCCTTTAATGTTCTAATCATTGAAATAATTCTAATGCTTTTTGGCACTTGAAGAAGAAAACTAGGTACCTATGCAACAATGACCTTCGTTCGAAATGTAACTACATTATCTCGCTTCCATGTTGCTAGCGGTGCGTATATCATTGTGGTGCGTGAGCGGTCCCTGCAACTGCTTCGCAGAATTGGTCGGTAAGAAGTGGTGCATTTACTACTGGGCACACTGGGCACGTGCCCAGGGCCCCCCAAAATGTATACATTTAGGGGACCTCAAGCAAACTTTGAAAAACCTAGGGAATAACTCAGAATGTTTTTGTTCTTTTACGGGGCCTCCAATCCTTTGTGTGCCCAGGACCCCAGCAAGCATAAATGCACCCCTGCCTGTGGTGGTGAAAACTCTTTCCCGTGAACGCAAACCCCCTAAAAAGTTATTTGCATTTGCGCCCCTACTTTATTTATGTAATTGCGGTTTGAAATGATGTGAAAGGCGGTTTCACGGTTTGCAGGAATATGTTGGCGGTTTTACGGCTTTTTGCAAAATAATTTAGTGGTTTTACGGTTTTCCAGCACCCCCTACGAACCCCGTCCCCCTAAATATTCTTGAAGACAGTATTATCCTTTTGGAGTCCTTGCCGTTCACAAATGCACTTCAAATCTAAGCACAGCCTCGTTCTGAGTTAAGGGATCGATCACTAACCTCGCACAACCTGTTATTTTAAACCAAAATGGCACTTGGAATGCGATCAGTTATTGTTACATGGTAATTTTTTTCTGTTTTTTTAAATGGTAATCTGCATCAGATCGAGAATACTGGTTTGCCAAACTGCAGAGCTTGGCAAGTGCACACCAGAGATTTTCTCTCAAGTACTTACGTAACACCGAAACTCGCCCATTTTGACCACCCACCCACCTACCAACCCCTTGTAGCGCATCGTAGCAAATGTAGTACCACCCAAACCCGTTGAGGTGGATTTCCACTTTCGGGTTACTGCCAAATCCCCTGAATTATACATCAATTTGAACCAAATGGTGTAGACAATTAGCGAGCTGTCGTTTTTAGTACTGGGTACAAGGTGGGGTGGGGGGGGGCGGGGGAATTGTCGAAACAAATGGGAAAATTTGCTTACCCTATTCACTATATTCAATAATATTTAAAACCCCACTTTGAAATGCTGAAAAAAATTCCTGCCTTAATAATATTGCAAAAATTAAGTTATGTAAGTGCACACTTGAAAAGTGTTAACATAATGTGTGAACTTTGAAAAATAAGTGAAAGCTATACACTTTATCAAATCAAAGGTGTGATTGTTGAGCCAATAAACATTATGTTACAGCTTGATGCCAAAATGTAAGTCATAAAGCTGGAAATCAATTTTGCATGTTGGTGTTTTTCTACGTCTGTAATTGAATATGAATCCCATGTTTAATTTCTCCCTTTTACATATTGGGTGAGCAATGCCATACATTGCAGTCTTGCCAGGGTTTTTTCTGGGTGCCTATACTCTGAGAATTTCAGTTTCAAGTGTGAAAGCTATTACAACCTTCAGTAAGTTGCCAAAGTGTACAGTTGATACACAAACACACTTAAAAGTTTGAAAATATTCACAAAGAAGTTGGTTTTGAATTAGGAAGCATTTATTATCTTATAGGAAATGTGAAATCATGGAACTCAATGCATGACTGCAAAGTATAGCATCTGCTCACCCAAGACTGCACAGTATGGCATCAATTCACCCTAGATGTTTTTCCAAAAGTCACGTGAGCTAAAGTACTGAATTGCCTGCATAACTGATAGCTCATTGAAATGCCAAATTTCAATGTTTTTTTATATAGAAATTTTAATCTGCTGTAGAATTTACAAGTTTTTTGGAGTATTATTGTTGAATATCACCTAATAGTTGACCTAGTGATAGTGTATTGTTAGTAGGCATCTGTCATGTCAACTTTGAAGTTAGAAGCTGCAGGTAAAATATTTATTAGTATTTTTTCATAGAATCATATCTGATACTTTCAGCCACATTGGTCTATGTACAAAAAATGTTACTAGTGAAGGTTTCTCATACTATATGGCAATTTTTAGCTTTGTTAGTAAAAAGTGCTTGTATTAAATTTCAGGTTTATTGCTATGGTTGGAGGAGTTAGTGCATTTTTATATGCCAAAAGGGATATAGACAAAAGGAGAATTGTGAGGATGAGACAGGAGGATGATAAAGCTATAGAGACTTGACTAGCTTCCTTTCATCCATGTAAGAAGTATGAAATACTGCTGTGTATGTGATAAATTGTATAGCTTCAGAATGTGCTGACCTAACTTCAGCTGTCACTTCCATGTTGTTGAAGTATGTGGTATTTCATCTTGTAAGCTGTAGTGGGAAACCTGAAAGTACATTTGCTGATATTGGCAAAATGTAATATGACATTAACTTTGAGTCATTCTCAGTTAATTAACTACAAAAATACAGTGAAAGAACAAAAGATGCTTTATGTAGATGTTATTTCTCAGTCTCTTTGCCTGCTATTTAACATGGATTTAGTTAGCACACCATGAAAGTTTATTACAATATTGCCACATCTTGTTCTAGGAGATAGGGAGTAGACTTAACAGAGTTCTCAAACTTAGCTCATTGGAGATGAGACTTGCATATTTGAGCAATGTTTTTCCCTCACACCCAAAGCTAAAAAGGGATAGTTTGTTTTCTGGTAGAAGTAATTTGAAGCAATTTGACAATATTTGGTGCTGTATGTACTTGTGTCATTTTTGTGAATAAATTGAATTCCATTGCTGCAGGTTGCTGTGAATTTCCAGCTTTAAGTATGTAAAATATTGACACAAAATATCCAGAGATGAAGGAGTAGAAACTCTTAAGAGTGTTAGAATTAAAACATTTCTCTAGTGCCTTGCAATAGTGCAAAATTGCTTGGCTGTGACACAAACAAAATTTCACTCATATTCAGTTTTTGTGATCATTCAAAAAGAATGCTGTTCATGTAAATCCCCCCCCCCCCATTTATCGGTTTGTCATAAACGAGTTGATGGCCCCTCTTTATTATGTAAGAGAGTCTTTATTTATGGGCATTGATAAAATATAATATTCAGTTTGTAATGTAAAATTTATGTGCATTGATGTAATGTAATATAATATAAAGTTTTTATAAGTACACCCTTCAATTGCAGGAAACCCCCTTTTTGAATATCACAATACTTTTTATTTTAGATAGGATAGGCTATCTATTGTATGACATCATACACTAGCAACAAAGTGGGGGGGGCTGCAGCCCCCAGCCCCCAGCCCCCAGCTATGGCATGCTTGCATTCATACAACTTACAAGCTGGCACTTGTGCTCCTGATGGACATGGAAGATAGACTAGTATTATGTGGAATTGAAGCGGATTAAGATGACTGTGATAGGGCTTAGTGTAATGAATAGGGCCAGAAGTAGACTTTTATAGTTAGAAAAATTGACCTTACTTTTTGGTGGCTTTGATCTTATTATGAAGTAATAATTCATTTTATTAATGAACCATACTTTTCCATTTTATTAACATACCCTATGACACTATGCTAGTGTCATAGTACAGTAAAGAAAAGCGACAAAACAAAAAGATTAAATGCTGGTAAATACAAAAGATGCTAAAGAGAATTTAAGCTGTGGAAATGGAAATTTGAACATATAAAGGAACAAGTTAGTGAGCTGGAAAATGAGACATAGGGAAGCCAGATAGAGGTATCAAACATGTAAGACTATGCCCAGTGTCCCAACCAAGGACAAAAAGGATGAAAACTATGCAGAGGTGTAGTGCTAAAGTTTTTACAAAGGGGAGCACAAAACAGAAGGTTGAAGACTATGCCCTTTTAGAATCATGCCAAATATCTTATATGTGTTCCTCTATAGTTTACCGGACATTAAGTTTGTGCCAGGCTATAACAAATATCGAGAGGAACTTGTAAATCTTGGACAATGCAGAAAAATTTAAGAAAAATTTTCAATAACTTAACATTCCAATGGGGAATCCACCCCCCCCCCCCCNNNNCCCCCCCCCCCCCCACAGGGCTATATCCCAGAACCATAGCAAGAAAAATGAAAATAAAAGGAATAAAGTAGTTTTGGGAGCTAAGAGAGTGTTTGTCTTTGGGGATAAGATGAATAAGATGGTGTTTGAGAAGGAACTACATGAATGAATATTGCATGTCAGTGAATAACACTGTCAATTCACATACAAGTCCATTCATCAATAATTGGAGATTTGAAGATATGTGACTTATTGATTCAAAATTTTGACTTTATTGACCTAAAACTGTCGAAATTCAACTGTATTTAAACATGTATTTGTAATTTTGATTTTGTTGATCCAAAAACTTGAATTTTAACTTTATTTTGACATATACAGTTCTTACGAATGGGCTGCAAGTCCTGGTAAAGATGTTTCCCGTGCTTCAGATCATCCAAAGACCGTAAAAAATTTGAAGTTGTTGACTTTTGATGCTCTTGTACAGTGTGTCCACTCCGGCTGGAAATGCTAGAAGAGCTGGAAAATGAGTCTTTTTCAGAATGTGGCTGGAAAAGCTGGAAAACCACATGTTTTTCTCCTGCTTTGGCTAGAAAAACTGGAATTTTGTTTTCAGGCCTTATAATAACTAACAGCAGCATTAGATGAAAAATTGTCTTATCGTAGAAATATGATTGTAAAAGAAAGATTGCTCAATATCATGTAAGACAGGCCTTTTTCACCAAGTCGATCCAGGAGTGGAAGTTTTCCCTATGTTTTGCCAGGGGTGATTTTTTTCATTTTTCATTTCATTTCACATATATTTAAAGTTGGTTAATACATAGTAATAAAGTAATTTACAAAAAATACTAATACTAATTCAAACCAACTGCTAACCTAAAATTTAAAACTTAACTACAAAAATTTTAAAGACAATACTGGATACATTAACGCTCCTCCTTGCCTATGTGCAGATATGGCACGTGCAATTTTTGCCATCCCAGTGGCGTATTTCTTCCTTAAATTTTTGAATGGTTATGGCCCCTTTAACATTGTCCCTGAGAGTGTTCCATAGCAGACTTCCCTTAAATGAAAGTGAGCTTGTTCCAAACATTAGAGACTTTGCGGCTGGGAGCTTACACAGATCTTTTTTACGTAAATTGTACGGTAAATCCTTTTTTATGAAGAATTCCGCCATATATTGGAGATCCTTGTCCTCCGGGGTTGGTCTGCTGGAAGACTTTGAATTTTTATAGAAAATTCAAATTTATCGGAAACTTTGAGGTCACTCAATACTTTGTGACAACAGTCAGACAGCATTTTCAATGACTGGAATTTCATATCAAAATTCATGGTATGGCTGGGAAGCAATGTGTTTTTTCTGCCCGAAAGGCTGGAAAAAGGTCACTTTTCCTGAAACTTTGGCTGGGATTTCAACTTTTACTCAGTGGACACCCTGTTGTAATAAGCAACCAAGTTGGAAGAAAGATTCCTGGTGCTACTGTAAATATTGAAGCACGAATGCTTGCGAGCAAAAGTTGCTATCAACTTGGCTAGATCTCTTTTAAAGTAGTAATTTGCAAAAATTTATGACTTGCGACTTTAGCACCCGTTTCGTTTATAGCGACGTTAGGGATCATCCACCTATTACGTAACGGTTCTAGGAGGGAGGTAGGGTACCTTGATTTGTTATGTTATTGCTTAACTTATATGGAGAGCTATAGTACGAAGCGTTACGACAGGGAGGGGGTCTCAAAAACGGTAAATTTAGTGTTACGTAATGGGTAAATGAGCCCTTAGTGCAACACATTTTCATCTCTCACAACAACTTTTTCAATTAAGAGGGTAGCAAGCATGCCCCCCCCCCACCGAGCGAGTGCTTCCCCTTCAGTTAGTAAATGCTAAAGAGTTAGAGACCTTTGATGATAGTAGTTTATCTTGATGAATAGCTTTAGCTGTGTTTCGAAGGAGTACTTATAAATGTTTTTCATATTTTCCATCAAGATGAATCTTTAAACAAATAGCTATTGTTTGCACAAACCGCATACCTGCTTATGGCAGGTTTCTGTATTATCCTATGGGTTACCTTCAAAGCAATTAGCTGGTATGAAGTGAATTCTCATTAATATTTCACTACGAGAGTTCCCTGCCCTTGCTGTCGATAAATGAATTAATGATTCATAAATCCTATCTGCTTTCAAAGCTTTTAAACAAGAAGCTGAAGGCGACGATTAGGTAAGCTCTTCTTCATTATCAGCTGAAATTTTCGTGGGCATTTGGCAAGTTTTTTCCTCCAAGCATGCATATACTCTAAATTATATTTTGCTACAATCGTGTAAAGAATTTTGCAATATGCAGCAGATGATTGATCTTTTAGTAAGCATAACTTTAGCAAGCAAAATTCTAAACGAATTTCTAAGGAAAGAAATGTTTGATTTGCATTGTAAAGATCACTTCAGTTGATGGATCATTATCTTGATGCATTCAAAGCTTTTGGATTAGTAAAACTCTGGAGATAACTTGAAAATGTATCGTTTCTCTTTATTACTATTGGTATTAGCATCATCTGTTTGAATTCATGGCAAAATTTGACTTCGAAGTAAATTATTTTGGATGAATACTATCATTTCTCCTAAGATACTCTAAGCAACAACTAGAATGTCAATATGTTACTTAGTGGAAACTTTGCTGTATTGTGAAGTAATGTTAGTGAAAGCTCTTGCAAATTGCTTTTGCTTGACACCTGGATTTTCCACAGAGCTTTAGAATATTTATTGTAAATGAAGATGTCAATTTGCTAAGGACTTGAAGTTGCAGACATTGAATTGCTCAGCATCTCATTAGTCTGTGCTTGCTGTAAGTAATTAAATATTCAGCGCCTCTACTAAGACATCTTGTTGTACTACAGAAAACGTTTGTACGACAAAAAAATAATTAGTAGTGCACTCAAGCCAAATTTATTCTAGAATCTCTATGAGTAGTTCGAAAAGCAACTACAAAGTGATAAGTCTGGATTGAAATGTGAGTAGATGTTGAAGATAATTCGAATTCAGTGCAAAATAAAAATTGACTTAGGTAATGTGGGACAAAATGAGACGCTAAAGCAAATATTCTACACTTACTCAACCAGGAACAGGTGAATAAAAGAAGGAAGCATTCATATATTTTCTATAATGTGTAAGACATACAACAGCAAAAGCGATTGCTCCCTAGCATTTTCATAACTTGAAGATTTCATGCTTTTTTAACAGGCCTATTGTTTCATCTTGCCCTAATAATTACTAGGATTTGTCTTTTTCTTCACAATACCTTGCTCGAAAAGTGTTAAACGTCGGAATTATATACTACATATACTAACGATAGTATGAATCAAGACAATATACGCCCATGTTAACGACAGCCCCATTTTGTACGCTGTATTCTGAAGCCAGGTGAATCTAAGGCATTCAGAAGCGCTTTACACCTAGTTGAAAAAGGCCATTCCAATGGTGCTGGAATCATGGATGCGACTTGGATTGTGGCTCGGGCATTAATATCGGGAAATTCATCATTGCACAAAACAATGTAAATAGCAGGCTCTTAGTGGAAAAGAGTGTGATAGAAAGGTGCATAAGCACTCTGAAAATACCAAGAATAATGGAATTTTGAGTACTTTATCCTAATATGCAGTCCACAATAATCCTTGGAAACTATTAAAGATGACAAGAATACGTCATAGTTTCACAATGTGGTCATCACTGCACTGTAAATGTTTGCATAGTGTGGCTATCAATACTGTGCATATGAAAAGCAAACCAACTTTCAATAAATCCTGTGGAATGTTAAATCAGAAGTTTTCTTTTGATCTATTTTGCAATTTTATAAAAATACCCCTTATGAAATCTGAGATAGACTACTGAAAGGAGAACTTATTTACTAAAAGTTTTGTTCCACCGCATTTTGAGTCTCACCTGGCTGAAAAATGCCTCTGTAGGTCTATTCCACTGCTAAAGCAACTAAAGTCATGACAGTCCTGGTGATATCAAAGCTTATAACTACTGGTTCTCTTTCTCAGCTTAGATTGTTCTCTTTTGAGATGAATATTGGAGCTCTTTGCTCCTCTATGAATTAATTTTTGTATTGGACCTAGGCATCCTTGCACCCTGCTTGATGCAACATTAGCTTCATTCTCTAAAGTAAATCGTAAGTGAAGATCGAATCTTCTTCATGATGTTAGCAGGGCCGGACAAAGACGCGGGCGTTGCCAGCAGGCAGCTCGTGCCAATAATGATCGCTTTTTTTACCCAGAAAACCTGTGCCAGCAGACAGCAAAGCATTTTGTCGGGCATAGAATGTTAGCTTGGAACACAGCACTCAATTTGCTAAATGGAATTTCATTTGACAGTACATTGCGTACGAGTCATATTCAAGAGGATATAGAAAGGGCATCTCTACTTGTTTTTAATGCAATACGTGTTATCAGTGTTTTAATATACTAGTGTACTAGAATATAATAGAACATACACTAATATGGTATAATATAATACGCTATAATACAGCATAATATCACATAATACTATATAATACAACATAATATAATATAGTATGATAAATGTGATAAGACATAATGTAATATAGGGTCCCTGGGGCACAATGGGTCGATTTTAAGGTAATTTTGTAGAACATTTGGCAAAACTCTGTCAATAGTGACTCTGTTCCAAATATTATGAGCCAGAAATAGCACTTACGGTAACACAGCTTAGATTAGAAAGCATTGGCCCCAGGAAATGTGTATGTTGTATATTTTTGGACCACTGGCTTATGGAATCCAGAGTTAATCTACTCAACCTGTTTCCAAGGCACAATGGACCTTGTCATCGTCCAATTTAAACTCTAAACTTCTGCCATAAATTCATTTTTAAAGTAATGCAACCAACCATGATCAAGTCTAACATTCTCCTTCTTGTTATCACACACTAGGGCATCTCATGTTCTTATGTGTTTAGATTAACAAATGTATGAATTCAAAGAAATTATATACTTTCTTCACACTTAAATATTTCTTGACAATAAAGGCTAGCAATCAAAGTTATACAATGGTCCTAAAGTGGTTACTAAAAGCATCTTTAAACAATTCCAGAAGTATCTTAATCACAGAAATAGTTATTTTTCTCTCCATGTCTTTGGGAATGCATTTCGGGCCATATCGAAGAGAAAGATGAATAGTATGGAATAAATTATAAAGCATGCCATTGGATTTATAGGTACTGCATTCCAAAGTGTAGATATTCTTCAGTGCACTTTATTCAGCATAAAAAGGGAGCCCATCTATTACTAGAATTCATCTAAGTGCGAGAATTCATCTAAGTGCAAGACCTAGAATGGTGAACACAAATATAAACACAATAACAACAGATTTTCGTTCATCACAGAGTTAATACGGCAGTAAACTGAAGGAAAACATGCAGCAGGAGCCAAATAACCATGTAAGGCAAGAGTTCATATCAAGGAAGATAAATAGTATTTAAATGTTCTTTTGTCAACCTTCAGAGTACTTCCACTGTTTTAAATGGGCTACTAGTCATGCAGAAAATGTGTCAATCGTTCTTACGTGTTATTGACCCATTGTGCTCCGGTTTTATAGAAGCTCTTGAAATGAAGTTTTCTGAGATACCAATTAAGCTATACATAAATACAATTATAGTCCTAAAAGCAAGTGTATTAAACGTCATTAAAATGAGGTCGGCAACATTGTCGCATGTTGGAATATAATTTTCAACTTCAAGAAGGAAGTCCAAATAAATAAGCAACAATTATTGCCTTCAGTACCTATTTATGGCCTGCTTTGCTCACAACAACAAAAAGAATGAGCAATGGAAATGGTCTCTACTAACAGTATTGAAGATGCTAAAAGTAAATATGTCAGCTAAAGCTCTGATATTTCGACAGATTAGGAGAAAATAGATGAAATCATCGAAAAAGCCATTGTGCCCCGAGGGACCGAACTCCAATATAATTTTGTTTTGAAACTTCATGATTATGATAATATATTTTAAGTATGCAATGATACACCTCACTACATTAAGGCAGTGTATAATTGACAAGTCTGCTTTATATATATCTATAAAAAAATCAAAAAAAAACAACACGCGCGCACATAAAGAAGAGCAATTACGAAAATGTATTTGAGTTAACATAACCATGTCTTTAAAAGTCAAGCAAATCAATATAATAAAATGTATTATAATAATGCAATAAAGCATTATGTATATATATTATATATACATATACATATATAACAGAAAATAAACCACTTGTATGGTCGAACCGGTTTCAGCCGTTATCAGATGAATACGGTTCGAACATAGAATTGGCTTATTTTCTGTTATATCTTTGTTTACATTTTGAGTGAAAACAAATAGTTTGATGCTATATAAATATATATATATATATATATATATATATATATATATATATATATATATATATATATATATATATATATATATATATATATATATATATATATATATATATATATATATATATAGATATATACTTGATACAAAGCATAACGAAAAGTCGTAGATCATGAGCAAATATCTGAAAATTCCTTCTAAACATCTTGGTTTTTCCTTTAAGAAGCGGTAGATAAGAGGTGTTTGCTTTGGCCTTTGATCAAAGTAACGTTCATGTTAAGAAAATCTTCGTCTGCGTGTGGAGCAGAGCTAGGAGAAGTTACTTTTCTACTGCAAACAATTCTTTGCTCAAAAAACTTGTTTTATTTGAAAAAAAATTTAGCACTCTAGAAAATATGCACCTTGCCACCTGCAGCTTTAAGAGGATCCACTGATATATTGTCAAAGCTTGGTAACGTACGGATTCAGCTATTTTTATTCAAATATCTGAAATGGAATCGGTAACAATGCTGTCACCAGCACATTCTGCCGTAGCAACCACGGACAACAAAATAAGTTTGACGCATAGATGTATTTTTCTTGCGTAAGCTTTCTTTCAGTAATTAGATATTGCGTTTCGTATTGAATTAGAGTTCCCCAATTCTTCAAAATTTGACCAAAGTTGTGATTGGTGTTATGTAGTTTCATTTATGATCTGCTCTTCAAGTAATCATCTGGAGCTCCTGGTGCGTGATGTATATTGAGGCTTGCAACACTGTACAGACTGCACATCGATTATAAATCAATTTCTACTAATTGGATCATCATTAGACTTGTTTCTTGGATTTCAGGGCCTGAGGGAAATACAATCTCAAAAGATATGGATAACAAAGGTTGTTTTATCGTCGTATTGTTCGTAGTATTGGTGTCATTGAAGAATGCAGATGCAGCAGGTTAGGCTTCAACATTTTGTTTTGACTTCCCTTGTCTCATGATTTACACTTGATACTATCGCTTCCAGCAAGATAAAGGTGTATGATTAGGGCTTAATCTATTGAAGGTAAAGCGATCAATATTTATTGCTATAGCTTTGTAGATTGCATACTTGCTCTTTAAGCTAGATCCTGCGATAATGGAAACTACTAACAACTCTTAGTGGATTATCATTATTTGGTTATGCTCTTCGCTAGGTGCACTCGAGAAACTTCTTGTACACTTACCGTACCCCATGGTTAAGGATGAAGATCAAAGTTCTCAATGTATATTTGATGTTGAAGCAAATTTCTGCTACACATTTATTTACCACATTAATTCATTTGTGATTTGCAATACTCGTTTTCTTCATAAGAAAGCTAATTTTTGCCAGAGCCTCAAATTTCTTGAGTTTTCCTGAAATTGAGGCTGAAATTTACTAAATATTTTCTTAAATTTGTCTTATATAAATTGACTAAATCGGGTTACCTTGTCTTTGCTAATCTTGCAGTATCAAATTTATATTCAATCTTCAATGTTTTGATAGTAAGAGTAAGGTAATATTGTTTTGTTGGCAAGGAAAAAACTTGAGCTTTGAGATTTTCTTATTGAAATATTTGGCAATTTGGGTCTCATTTTCTAATAAAACTTTTTCTCCTAAAAAGCATGTAAATATGAAATATTGTTTGATGATTTATTTTGGAGAATTTGGAACAGCAATGTAATGTGCAATATTATTCATGAGTCATATTAAAGCTACAATCCATGGAATTTTAGATACTGAATCATTATTTAGTCAATAATTTAATAAATTGTCAAGTTTCTGGCGTTCTCCACAGTCTTGACTTTTGCTACATGACATCAACAATAAGTTATTGTAGCAAAGCTACTTAAAGGCAACTTTGAAATTGAATCATATCTTTACTCGTCAGGAAACTGTACTTTTAAGCTACCAGCATGTAAGGAAAAGCTTATAACAAGTTGGTGGAGTATCCCACCTTATATTTCACAAAAGTCTAACCAAGCCACTCCCGAAGGAATTTTCCCAACAATACTGACGCTGCTGGTTCAAGAGTGCTGCGGAGCCTGTTCTTCAGTGGAATATAGAAGGCTGGTTAACAGTTCTGAAGATTTAAAGGCTGAATTGAGTAAGATTTTATGAAACAGCAATTATTTGGATTTAGTTAATATTGCCAGAAGATTGTGAAATTTCATTTTAGGCTGAAGTTAATCTGAAACATAGAGTGAATGATGGAATGTTTGAATATTATAAGGAAACTGCTTAAGCTAAAGCTAAGATGAAAATTCATTGGCTGGAGATTGATTCCAGTTGAGTGGAAGCAGGTTTCTTTGATTTGTAACTTTATATTAAATTATGAACAAAAGCATCAAATGAAAAAAATCTTAGCAATCGCTTTCATGGTGACAAAAACTTTAGTGCTAGCTTCTGATTAAAAAGAATTAACAAAATTCAACGTTTTAATAGAATTAAATTCAAAATCCATGATTATCCACCCAGTAGCTTCCCTTTTGACAGTCAAAGAAACTATAGAATTTAGCTACAGCAATGCATGTTCTAGTCACTAAATTATTAAGAGCTGATTGAAAATCGAGCAAAATCTAGCTTTTCAACTTTTAATAATTCAGCTGTTATATATTTCTATAATAGTATTCAACTAGCCTCCGATTTGAGAATTGCTGTAACTTTTTCTTAGAGATTTAGTCACTTAAAAATAGCAATCGCCAAAACTAGGTTCGAAAGGACTAAATTTTTGAAATATGCAGAAGAATTTATCTGTCTTTGGCAAATAATTCCAATGGAACATTAGCAAAGGCCATAAGAACATTGCTTGGATTTTAAAACATTAATGATAGTCTTAGAGCTAATATGGAAGTAAAAAATAAGCATCCCAGAGAGAACAGAAAAGATAGTTTTATCATGAAATATATAGATACATGCAAAAGTGGCTCCTTATTACCTCTGAAGTATCTTCTGATAATCCTATTTAATTGCTGGAAAATGTAATTACATTAGAGGTTTTGCATAAATAAGAAGCGGAGAGGCACTAGATCTAAATCAGGCAATGAGAAGGCTTTTTAAGAAAAACAAAGAAAACTAAGAGCAAATTGCTCTGTTTCTTACTTGTGCCCAAGCTAGGACAATTCTATGGACACCATGCTGAATGCAGATTTAGGGTTCAAACCATAAAATAGACAAAGCATTTTGCTATCTTAAATAATGAAGACGAATGCGCATTTTTCTGAGTAGCAGACTCTATGAAATAGTCAAACACTATTCACTATGTAATAAATTTATCATTAGAGGCAAGAGGAAATTTTTCATATCACTTCTTTTACTGTAAGGGACGTCTTTTTGCAGCCAACAATACATACATTGCATTACCAATCTACGGCAGCATGACTGACGTGAAGTATCAAAACAAGCCATACTTTCCTATCGTGGAGTCGCCTGGTGTCATCTACTTGCAGAAGAAACAACCCGCTGGCAATGCTGCAAAATCTGTCATGGATGCTGTGTTGCAAGGATGGCCAGTTCTTGTCTTGACATTGATCATGGCTGCACTTTCTGGCATAGTTATGTGGGCTCTGGTAAATCACATACCCCACTATTCTAAGTTTTTCATCTGATGCTAAAATAATGTAATATCAGTGTATGTTCATTTATACCTTCTGTTCCAAAGATATGTCAAAATAAGGTTCTAGAGACGTTAAAACACTCAGTCCTAACTATAAAGTAAACAAATTCTTCTTCGTGAAGAGGCTTGTGGCCATTTTGAGTCCCAGCTGAGAAAATTGAGCAAAATGTATTTAAATTAATGCATTTTTAATTGGCTGTCAGATTTACGGCAATGCATTAGAAAGTTAACGTGGCAGCATTTTTAGATGGTTTGCCATGATCATAGTGATCGCAATTCTTGAATCAAGAGGATGACTTACTTTAGCTGTTACTTATGATTCACCTGAAAAGAATTCAGCGAATTGATTAACGATGTTAACTTACTCAATAAGGTGTGCTTAGATCAGCAAGACCTTGTGACCGGTCAATGTTTTCGCTTATATGACAGTAGTAGATCCAATTCTCAGCATCTATTGATTATATCATTTACTAATATGACCATACTGCATTAGTGCATCATTTTATTTTTCAAAATGCACATTGCCTTCACTTGTCCACAAATACTTTCTTCAAAATAAATCTTATAGATATCATTTGAGCGCTCAATATAAAGATGCATAAATTTCGTTTTATTCCAGGATTCATACTGGAATCCAGATCAGTTCCCAACCTCCTTCTTCAAAGGAGCATGGGAAGGTTTCTGGTGGGCTTTTGTGTCCATGACAACTGTTGGGTAAGTCTTCGTTAAAGAGTATTTGACTTATGTAAGGCTCGACTAAATTTCTGTCATTTCAAAATCATGGAAAATGAAGCGAAATATTATTTACATATCTATTTAACTATGATGAAAATTTTTCATTTAAGTAAGAGATATTTCAGATACAGATGCTTTCGTTTAATTAGCAGTGGGGGAATCTTAAAATTAAAGAAGAGTATCAATGTAGTAGTCAATCTGCAAACATTTCAATAAACTGAAGCAGAATTTACATGAAAAAACATAATTTCATTGTAAATCAAAGTCCAAAAAAGTGATTTGTTCTCCCTCTATAATGAAAGATTTTTTGTGTTTTTGCTAGATACGGTGATCGTGCCCCAAGATCTTTCATCGCCAGAGTTTTTGCTTTCATTTGGGTGCTTATTGGCTTGGTGATTATCTCAATCTTCACGGCTACTGTTACCACCTCACTCACTGCTTTGTCACTTAGCAACGATGTTACCATTTACGGAAAAACAGTAAGATGGTTTTTCTTGATGTTATTTTCTAAAAAATATACGCTGTTACAACTTCAAAAGTGTAAAGGAATATTGACTTTCATCTCTTTTGGCTTGAAGCTTCACGACAATTGCTCAAGGTAGATTAAGTAAAAGACACATGGGAATACGCAGAGAGCATTGTATTGTGTATTGTAGTTCACAGCTCAGCTTATGTCATTGGTTCGGGGCGCGACTTGAGCCTTTGCTTAATACTTACTCGCGGTTCACCTAGCAGTGACTGAGACCTATTGGAAGAACTTGGAAAATAAAGATGGCGAAGCAAGGATCTGGCTACCCTGCATCGCCTGTCACCTCCTCAAGACAAGTGTCCTCTCTGAATGGGAGTTTCCCTATGTGCAAAAGCATATGGAATCAACCTTTACCATTTACCGTTACATTATTAGACATGTAAGGAAAGCTTGCTATAATTGGGATTCCATCCGGAAAGTTGACTGCCCTTTCCTTAGCAGCAATCAATCGAAATCAGAGCTACAAATAACCTTGAACTATTGAAATTACTAGGAACCACCAGGAAATTAGTCTTGTCCAAGTGAGCAATATCGCTATCAGATGCAGGTTTTGGTGGGGATGATATGGCTCATGTAATGTTTCCCTGTTGCTCTGAATGTGGAATTACTTTACATGCTGCTTAAATTCAATTTCGAATATTTTCTGAAGTAGAAAATCTGCTCTCCCGAAGGTGGCTACCCTAAACAACACTGAAGAGCAACGGTATGGCATCAAGAACAATGCCAAAGTCAAAGGTATTTACTAAGCACATATTCTTGCATTTTCTCGTTCCTCTCCTTTTGTTATCTTTTTACATCTTGTTCTCCTCTCATTGTTTCTCATTCCTTGCTCTTTAGTTTTCATCAGTGTTATATTCTCCAAAGAAACACGTCGCTAAACTCTCATGTTCTGGTACACTTATCCACTCATACATGTCTATCGCAACTAAATTTAGTGTCCTTTTTCATTCTTCTCGTGCTCCTTTGCAGTATTAAAACATTACAATCAGCTTCTTCTCAAATTTTGGTCACTTCCTGAAGTTACTTACTCACATGAGCGTTCTTACTGCTTTGGCAAAATTGTTTAAGGCTTGCTTTTAAATAACTTGCAGAAATAAAAATAAGACCAACTATTCAAATTAGTGAATAGTTGATGTTAGGTACTCAGTGTTAGGGAAAGATGCACCTACAGCTTGCTAGGAAATGGTTTCATTTCTCCGAAAAACTTGTATATACTCTTTGCTTGTACTTTAGGCTATTCGAGTATTGCTGAGCTCAAGAGCGCTATATTGACGGAGAAGGACAAAGTGGTTGGTGGGTTGATTGATAGTTACGTTGCTGGCGAATACAGCACCGAATTGAGCGAGTCCACAGGGTTGAAAGTTGCGACTGTATTTGACCACCAATTTGCTTATGGCTTTGCTATCTCAAATACCCTAAACAACAATGATGTTGAAAGGTGCATGCGACGAACGCTAAGCACAATGGAGAGCAGAATAACTAATATCATTCAGGAAAAGATGAAAGCTTTAAAGGTAGGTATTTGCTTTTTTTAAAGAAAGTTAGCTTACAGCTGCATGCTTGGAAATCGGTCTTGCTGTTGCAATACTGAACATCTGTTCAATCAATATTCTTAATAAAAATTCCATTAACATTGATTCAAACGTTCGATCTTCAATCTTCAGAAAATATACACAAAATATGAACAATAATCAGGAGGGTGCATTAAAATTCTGATTAAAGTAGTTTTGGAATGTGCTGGATTGAATTTCACGTCGTTCAGCATTAGCTTCTCTTAACTTTCATTCCCGCCCGAATTATATATGCTATCGTTTATCGCAATTTAACAAAACCAAATTTTTGTTCATGAAGGTACCGAGTGATAATCTTTTCAAAGTCTCACACCCTTACACTGCTTCTGTAGACTCATGCTATAGCCTCTACGTAACATAATCCCAATTTTTCAATCAGGAATCTAGCAAAAGTGCAGCAGAGGAGAAGTCAAGCAATTTATTTGACCCAAGCTCCTCCATCTTTCAAGCTGCTGTTTACTCCTGTCTTGGGATGATTGCCTTTTTCACAATCATTGGTGTTGCATGGGAATACTTCTACTATCGGCCACGCCATCAGCAAGATGGAGGGAAAACAGGTGAACAGCTTTATCTAACACTCTAATAACTTGTCTTCACAAGCAATAGTAGCTTTAGCCTACTGTTTTGCTATAGTGGCTTACTGTTTTACAACACCTTCTTAATTCACTTGTAAGCTTCTTTTACCAGTGAAGAGAGCAATTTCAGTCAGTTGAGGTATATATCACTGAGGATCATCATTGTAGTTGATCAATGTGCTCCTTTCAAATAATAATTGGATTTAAGTGACCAACATCACCACAAGCGCATGCTGCTCCTATTAGTTGATAAAAAGTAATACCGCAGCTATAAGTTTTTTCAGTCACAGACATTTAACATTCTGAAAGTTTATCCTTTTCAAACATACTTCATTAACTGTCTATTGTAGTAAACTATTGTTCTGGGGAAGAACAAACCAAAATGCATTCCAGAGTTTCACTTAAGTCTGTTAGATGTAGGCCCAACAACAATTGGTACCCCTCAAAAATCCCAAAATTTACCAATTGGGCTCCTTTTATTTCTTAAATTTTAGTAGACTCTTGTGTCCAAATGCAGTTGTCTCATTGGTAGTTGGTGGGCCTGTTCAAATTAGAGACTTACGTGGGCATTTGGATACAATTAAAATAAAATTGGGCAGTTCTCAAAAAATTGATCTTTCAGGACAACGAATAAATCAAATCCTTTCTGAAAGTGTGATAGAACAATGTTTTTTAGAATAAGAGTTTTAAGAAAGATCTTCTTGTTTCATTAGCTGTTGAAAGACCTCTTAGTCCTCATACGACATTCGAGGAGTTGGTTGCCGCACAGGCTCAGGAGTTAGAAGATGCCATGATTACTGAAGTTATGGCATTTTACAAAACCTGGTCGAGAAAACTGGAAGAGATTAAGAAGAAGAATCTGCGTGAGTGCGAACTGGATGATCAAAAGATTGACATGTCGATGTAGATGTTACTGGGAACTGCACAACCTAATTATCAGTTAATCATTTTAGTTATCTTCTTTTATAGCAATTGTGTAATCACCTTTTGTTAGCACGTGACATTTCCACCAGTAGAAATATAGACCTACCTGCTAGAAATTTACCACAGCACACATACTATAGAAAGATATTAGTTAGGTAGTAAAGTATACTGTATATAGGGGTCTTTCTATTTTATAAGGTTCTGTTCTGAAGCTAAGACCTACTTTTATTTGTTGCAAAAAGGCTGCTTGGTAAAATGCTGCATAAAAGATTTTATTTGCGATAGTTGAGAATTTTTTGACCTTACGTAAGATGGCAAGTGTTTACGTTTTAAACAATAGTGATCCTAAACTAGTATAAAGTAGCACAGAACACTGAAACTGATCGAATTCAAGAGTCTAGTCTACATAAAAATCTATAATACTTCAAGGATGTGAATTACTGTAAGATGCTTGCTGTGACTTGAACATTTTCAGAAAAGTCAGCAATGGAGGAAGTTATAGCAAATGAGTCTTAATAATTCAGGTATTTTATAAAAAGCTTGACTATAAGGAACATGAGGCTAAGATTAAGCAGAAATTAAGAACACATCTAAGAAGCACTTCAAGCTGAACTTGAACTTTTTAACTTGAAAAAGCAAGTGTTCCAAGAACATTTTTTATTCAAATAGGTGAAAACAGAAACAGCATTAATAAAACTTTAACATTCTATTTCTCGAGTTACAGTTGCCCAATCTGGGTTGTTGCTGTTATTGGAAGTTTCAGGAGTTTGAGAAATAGGCGAGAAGCATTTGGTCTGGATTTGACAAAGCATTTAGGAGCATCCATTTTCAAGGCAGAAAGCTTGCGTATTATCAAAAAGTGTGTCATTCAACAGAAATTGCTGTGTATCATAGCTCCTCAATCATGTTCACTACGGACCATATTTGATAAAAAATCCAAGCAGTGATTTCTATGACGAACTATTTCATGTAGCTATCTTCTTTGACTCAGTGTTTTAAATGGATTTTAGGGCCCGAATCCTTCTGTAGATAGAGCTGAAATGCAACATAAAGGCGTCTTTAGCATTGTGCTCAACTGAATATGATATCTTTAAATCTTCCAAAAGTACCTGCAAAAATTATGTTAAGTAGATAAGGATGCTTATCAAACCGACAAAGATAGCCAAAATTTGTTGGAATGCTGAGGACTGAGTTATGAACGGAGCAATATTTCTCCTTCATAACTACTCTTAACTAAACACCTCTTAAGCGCTACAAAGGTTTAGACATTGGTGCGACGTATTTTAGTCAAATTGTAATTGACTGGTCAGAAACCATGCTGTAACTCAACATTGTACTGGAAAAGAAGAGGGCAAAGGAGGGAAATTTGCTCAAACTTTGCAAAGCGTTCCAACCATTTTGGTAACCGCTGTAGCTATAAAGCAGTTATTTCCAAATATTTTGGGGAGCTTTTTATAACTAAGTGGGCTTTCAAAACTTGACATACTTTACAGTATTTAATTTTAGACACAGCTGACAGGCATTGGCTCCAAACTTGATACATGAACAACTATTTTTCTGTTGTTTCTCAGGAAGACAGTATTTAAAAACTTTTGTTTGTATGGTGTACTACACATCAACTTAATGTTTCTTGCTCTTTATATGCCTGTGCACAATTTTTGAAACATAAATAAAGCACGCAAAAGTTGTCCTTTTTGTTTACAATTCTACTTGAATTAAACATCATTTATGGAAGCTATCCAACGCACTAGAAATTATATACACATCCTTAAAATTAATATTACGAGACTAAACTTACAATGTTTGACCTGTGTTTGAAAAACAGCTGCCTCTAAGGCCAAATTACCAGACAAACACGTAGTGGTCTACCGATGAGAGGCCGAGCATTTGGGTGCTGCAAATCCTACACACCATAATAAGCCTATCCTTTCCTATAGCAGCTAGACATTTGTATTTCTTTAAAATTATACTTCCTTAGTAGCTGCTGAGAAATCGTAACGCCTCACGTTCTTGACACAAATTTTCTGAAACGCAGCATGATAATAAATTAAAGGGAAAGGTTCACGACAAGAATCATAGTCAAGACTTTAAGTTTACATTTTTATCTCATTATGGATCGACACTACCGTTAACTGTGGACGCTAACACTAACGTTACTATTGACGAGCCCTTTTTAAAAATTACATCAGACACTAGCAACAACAAATCCTTCTAAAAATTACATGAGGCGTCTCGGAACATGCTTGTCCCATCCTCGGTCAATTATGAAAATAATAAGGGTGGTTTGTATAATCCAAGTGGGAAACAATGGAAAGTAAAACTTGTAAAATCAGAGTTTGTAAACATGCAAAGTAAAGGCACAGAGTGTGTAAATCAGTAAATGTATATGTATATAGGCAGAAAATACCCATTAGCAAAGGGAACTTTGACAGATGGAAAGTATCCCTGTTCTCTTCGAAGAATTCACTCACCAAAATCACCACTTGTGTATCTGGTAGGGTTCCTACTGAACCTGGAAAATAGGCCAATTTTACAATAAATCATGGAAAAACTGGAATAGTCGGAGAACTTTCTATGATCCTTATTCAAGTCAAGGAAAAGTCAGGGAAGACAAATTATTTTGTCAGCATATCATTTTCATTAAGGTAGGTTACTGGTCGAAATTTGATGAAATTTTACAAAAAAGTTTTTCATTTCTCAAATACGGAGTTGCTATCATAGAATAATATTGTGGGGTTTTCTTTAGTCTCAGACCTTGATAAGGCAATTATTTTTCACCTTGAAGTGGAGTACCTATCAATCAGCTGACAATTTTCAGGATGAATTTGTTCAAATTGCCTTATTTTGTAACTATCTGCAACTCCATTTTTGAAACTCGCCATAGGCAAACCATATACCGATGTGAAGCTCATTGAATGACAAATCAGTTCAGAACAAAAAAATTTGCATTTCGACTACCTGTTGCTGTCAATAAGGGGTTTTCCTTTAGACACTGAACAATAGATATTATATCTAGCTGTGTTTAGTAATTTCTGATTGGCCAAAGCATGTAAAGCCTTTAGCTGATTGGATGCTTTTCAATGCATGCTTCCATAATGGCAGGATTTCGTATCGCAATCTGTGTCAACTTCTGAACCGTTCTACGTATTTGCGTGATATCGTCTTTTATTTATTGATCCTTTGCGATATAAATAAGC